>VOMN01074943.1:0-11276 GCA_014899125.1 Orchestia grillus
CATAGGTACTGTTGCACAGCATTGTATTTGAGGTGGTATTGCATAGGTACTGTTGAACAGTATTGTATTTGAAGGGGTATTGCATAGGTCCTTTGCACAGCATTGTTTTAAAGATAGCATTGTGTCGATCCTCTTGAACAGAAATGTATTCGAAGCAGTATTGTGTGGATTCAGTTCTATAGCATTCCATGTAAAGAATTATTGAGTACATTTTGTTCTGCATCATTGTATTCGAAGCAGTATTGCATAGCTGTTGCATTCGAAGCAGTATTGCATAGCTGTTGCATTCGAAGCAGTATTGCATAGATGTTGTATTCGAAGCAGTATTGCATAGATGTTGTATTCGAAGCAGTATTGTGCATACGCTGTGCTGTAGTATTGACGTACATGCCGCTCTTAACCGAGAGCGCTGGTATTATTGATATTTTTTGCACTATTTAAATACTAGATACAGCATATTCAGTTTAAATGCATCCCAGGTACAGTAGGTACAGTCCAGATATTGTCCAGGTATATCCCAGATACAGTACACGAACTGCCCATATACACCTCAGGTACAGCAGGTACAGTCCAGGTATAAACTAGGTACAGCAGGCATGTCCACAGCAGGTATAGTCCAGGTACAGCAGTCATAGTCCAGGTACAGCAGTCATAGTCCAGGTACAGCAGTCATAGTTCAGGTACAGCAGTCATAGTCCAGGTACAGCTGTCATAGTCCAGGTACAGCTGTCATAGTCCAGGTACAGCTGTCATAGTCCAGGTACAGCAGTCATAGTCCAGGTACAGCAGTCATAATCCAGGTACAGCAGGCATAATCCAGGTACAGTAGGTATAGTCCAGGTACAGCAAGCATAGTCCTAGTACAGCAGGCATAGTCCAGGTACAGCAGGCGTAGTCCAGGTACAGCAGGCATAGTCCAGGTACAGCAGGCATAGTCCAGGTACAGCGAGTGTAGTCCAGGTACAGTCCTAAGTACACCAGGTACAGTCCTAAGTACACCAGGTACAGTCCAGGTATAGCAGGTATAGTCCAGGTACAGCAGGCATAGTCCAGGTACAGCAATCATAATCCAGGTACAGTAGGTACGGTCCAGGTACAGCAGGTATAGTCCAGGTACAGCTCCAAACGCGATATTATCTAAAAAGATTGTAACCGTCAGTTAAATATTCGCTTTTAATTAACAAATAATGGTCGATCAATTTGAAATAGTTATGTTCAGCACAGCCTCTTTTCTGGAGAATTGAAGTAACTTCGACTTTCCCTCGCTCAGTTCCTAAGCACTACAAGAAACGTCTGTGAATCTCAAGATATTTCTCACCGCCACGAAGTGGCAACACCGCTCGGTAACCTATATAAACGTCACGACTCCTTGTTACGCATTTTTTGCAGGCACCTCCCAAGGAAATGACCGCGCCTGCACCGGGAAGACCGCGGCCTCTGGACTGATGACGCAGGGCGGGGCGGCGGTCCTGTGAGATGTTTATCTGCGTGGGGAGCATGGGGGTGTGGCGTAGGAGGGAGGGGAGTGACCCCCTGGCAAGGGGGGACGGGAGTGACCCCCTGGCAAGGGGGGACGGGAGTGACCCCCTGGCAAGGGGGGACGGGAAAGAAGTGATTCCCGAAGGAGAGTGATCCCTAAGGGGGAGAGTCAAGTGAGGGGGCTGGGGAAATTGGGAATGGGTGTTGTAAATATGTATAAAAATACTTCAGTGAATATGTACAGACTGCTGAGTGCAGACTCAGGGATACAAAAACTCTAACTTTGAAACTTGAATGGCTGTGATGGTCAGCTGTAGCCTTGCTGATGCAGCTGTAGCCCAGTTGCTGCAGCTGTAGTACAGTTACAGCAGCTGTAGCCCAGTTGCTGCAGCTTTAGCCCAGTTGCTACAGCTGTAGTACAGTTACAGCAGCTGTAGCGGACTTACTACAGCTCTAGCTCAGTTGCTGCAGCTGTAGTACAATTACAGCAGCCGTAGCCTAATTGCTGCAGGTGTAGTACAGTTACAGCAGCTGTAGCGGACTTACTACAGCTCTAGCCCAGTTGCTACAGCTGTAGTACAATTACAGCAGCCGTAGCCTAGTTGCTGCAGGTGTAGCCCAGTTGCTACAGCTGTAGCCCTGTTGCTGCAGATGTAGGTCAGTTGCTGCAGCTGTAGGTCAGTTGCTGCACCTGTAGGTCAGTTGCTGCAGCTGTAGCCCAGATACTGCAGGTGTAGCCCAGTTGCTACAGCTGTAGCCCTGTTGCTGCAGATGTAACCCAATTAGTACAGCTATACACCAGTTGCAACAGACGTCACTGCCAGGTGCATTAGCCATTAGTGTACAGTAATGAAGCGTCAACAATCTTCCCTTCAGTCTGAGTAACTATTTCGATCATGTGGGGACGTTCGTGGGCATGTTGTGGTCAGAAATCCTTTTCACTTCTGAGCTCCCATATTTATGCACGACAGGCCTCCCATAGGCCTGCGCTGGTAGGCTGAGCAGGCGCTGCAGCTCGTGTTCTCTGAAGGCCTGACGAGGGTTGCATGAGGTCAGAGATGTAATGGCATTATTGCTGGCTCTTCAAATCATTGCTTGTTCTCACCCTAAAGAAAATAATGTCACTTTTGCCATATCTTTATTTGATGAATGAGTTATAAAAATGCGGTAGAAGTAACCTGTTCCCATCTATTTATGCAATGAATAACCTATGAAAATGTGGTAGAAGTAACTTTTACCATATCTTTATATACTGAATAGCCAATGAAGATATGGTAAAAGTAATCTTCACCATATCTTTACCAAAAATTCACTGGGCAGCTAACTTAAAAGAATTTTATCATTCCAAACTGCCCAGCTGCTCTTGGATGTCGAATCTCACACGCGAAAAAAACTTAGTTTTTTTTCTCGACGTCCACACGAAAATTCTGCACCGCTACCCAGCTCCGCGGGCTTGCCGCGAACGATGCATCGAATTGACCATTCTTTTCTCATAAATTCTCGAAGAAAATTATTTTTCCAAAGCCTCCAATTTTTTAGTCGCCTCATGATATGCAAGTTGCGTAATTAGGACTCTTTTTCTCAGGCCGAGACTTCATCGATCTTCGGCATCGCCCATGACCCTCTAACAGCCACTCCCCAGACGTACGTACATCAAATCTAATGACCTGCTCGGGGGTAATGAATGTCATTGTTCCCTTAATGCTGGTGATAATGATGACAATGCAGCGACCCTCATCATCACGGAATACCGTTAAAGACTGAGATGTGTACGCTCGACCTCCCTAATATCCTTCACTTCATTTCGGACTCACCGTTTTCCTCCTTAGCCCCACCCGGCGTAACCGTCCTTCCACCACATCAGTGCATTTTTACGTGCAGTGTATGATTTCGGAGCTCGATTTGAAGTCTAAATTCCTCGAAATGAACTTCAGGGATATGAATATGAATTGGACTCAGGCGTTTCCGTTACGACTTGTAACTTTTGAGCGAACGTTCCTGTAATAGACCTTCAAAAAGACGTGCCGCATGACTGCACAGAGCCAGCTGCCATCTCATTGCAAAAAAAAATTTGGCCGTCAAAGGCTTAACGTTAAAACGAGTAAATTATAATGGGCTTATTAGGGAGCGTGCCCTCCTTGACCCATTTTTAGCATATTATGTGTGGGGCAGCAGACTGAACCTTGGGGGACCCTGATATTTTGTGCCCCCTCAGGGGGCGTTCGAGAGGCAGTAGGGTTAGGTTAGTGAGGTTTGTTTGTCGTTCGCGATGAGGACTGGCGTTCCCAGGGGCCACTGTTAGGTCACCTTAGCTATAGATGGGACTTCTGTATTTCGTGCCCACTTTACTTTTTTCAGTTTTCAAACCTTTTTCTTCATCTCTTTATTCCTTTTCTTCCTTTTCATTCCTAACTGTCTGTTTCTATGCTCAGAGGATCTTGTGTGATAACTAAGTTTGTGTATTATAGATTGTATTTTATATAGATTGTATATAAAATAGTAGATTCCCCGTTTTCTACAGTCCATGTCCATACTAAATGGTCCCTTATCCTTCAGTACGAGATAGTCACTGAAGCGCTGTAATCTGTACCGCAGTTACTGCTACTGCTACTGCTACTGCTACTGCTACTGCTACTGCTCCTGCTCCTGCTCCTGCTTCTGCTCCTGCTCCTGCTACTGCTACTGCTACTGCTATTACTGCTACTGCTACTGCTACTACTGCTACTGCTATTGCTACTTCTGCTACTGCTATTACTGTTACTTATATTTCAAGACAGAAGTATGAAGCGTTGGAGTGATTGGTGGTCTCGATGGTCATGCATCATAATTACAACCCCGGTGCTGTGCTCAAGCCCACACCTCATCATTGAAAATGAGATTAGAGTTCACACTAGGAGTAATGATGAGTCAGTATTCATGGGTCAGTATTTATGGGTGAGTATTTATAGCCCCTGTGTTCAAACGACCAAAGGAAACCATAAATTATAAAAAAATTTATCGTCAAGAAAAGATGTTTTCTTGCTGAATAAGAACGAGGATGAGATCTCCTAAGCCTTTCAGTCATTTTTTTTGAAGCTGGATATCGTGTTTTGAAAATTTAGGAAATAGGTTATGGCGATCCATCGATTTTGCTTCTGCTGAACACTTCCATTTATTTCATACACACGCGATACATACTTTCCATACTTTATCCTTTATAACCTACAACTGCTATCACCCCAACTGGGGAGTATTATACTTAGAGGCTTAGGTGTTCAAATGAAGATAATGAGCTCAGGTTTAACCATTCGTGATGAAAGAAAGGTTTTTAAAGGCGACGTACCAGCCTCGAGCTCTCGGCTGTAGGTATTCTCATAATTTTTCTTATGAGATATAATCTCGATGGTCTATACCATATTCAGCTATAGCGTAAAAACAGCTGTTACCGTATACAAAGTAAAAGCTGTTTCCCCAGCACAACGCGGCTGTGAAATAGATTTCGGTAACGCAATGAATGGTTTCAGCCGCTTTTCCGGATAAGGTTAACGCGTTAATCAACTTTCCGAAGGTCACAAAATCGCCCAATTGCCTGTAATCCTATAAGGGACTCTACCTTGACTTCTTACGACTCTTCAGAATTGATTTCAGCTCGAGAAGTTGAGCATTACTCCAGTACATCACGCAGGGTTGACGCTGTCAGATTCAGGGGCTCTGCATCGATTTTGAAATTGCCTTCACTATCACTTTGACCCGACGGCGAACAGGGGTAGGTAGCGGTGCCCTATGCCCATCGAGCGGGCACCTCACGAGTGAAGGGTCCAAAGTCAGTCCATCGAAAAGTCTGGCAAAACCCATTCCTCTACACGAACTTTCGAGTGCTGCATCAAAAATGATGTTTTATTTTGTGTGTGCACCGCTCACTCTATGTAACTGACGCACTGTGAGTGGGAAGATCTAGTGGCTATGTTAGTTAACTGATATTACGCAAGGGCTAGTGAATATAGAATTATGATATTCTTGTTTTACAACACCTCTATTTTTGAATTATCGATGCTTCGTAGCGTTTCAATTTAACGACGTATAGACTTTAAATTTAAAGGTGCAACCATTTATGTTTCAATTCATTTTTACCATCTGCTGTAATAGTATCAGTACTAAACATTGACAATGTTTCATAATATTTCACATGGATTAAGAGATATATAACTCTAGTTATTTTAATGAACCCTAACTCTACTTCAAGACATCCCTGTTTCATTCTACGTATATATAGGTACTAAGTCAAATATTTCAAATCTATGTTTCGGTTTATAGAGTTTATTTCATACGTAACTTTTGATTTTACCGAGTACAATGATATATTCCACGTATTTGTACAATAATTGAATTTTTTACCTACCATCGTCACATCACAGCTAGTGAGCGATCAGCTGCCGTATATCAGAAGTCAAAGTCTGTAGTCTCAGAGTGATTAACATATTTTATTACAGCACTGTATTCTCAGTCGCACTTTGTAGAATTCAGAATATGTTCAACTTTTTGTTATTATTTCGTGGTCTATCTTATGTATAGAAGAATCAAGGGGGCAATAGGCCATCTTTGCAGTCTAGTTATTATATTAAGAGGTGTGCTCAAAAATTACACGTTTTGGGTTAATAGTTAACTTTTCGTGCTTAGGAACGAATTAAGAATCACGACCCGAAGTTCGAATGCGACTTCCACACGTAATTTTATGGCTGTAGCTGTACTGATCCCTATTGAACGTTTCATCGAGACTTCCACATTTTAATTTTAAGGCTGTACTTATACTGATTGAAATGTGGACACCAGGACAAGTGGGGAGAAGTGGGGACACCAGGATCATGTCTCCTCACTGACGGACATGTGGGGACACCAGGGGCACGCCCCCTCATATACGGAATAAAGTATATATATATATATATATATATATATATATATATATGTCCATACATCCTTCTATATAATAATAGAGCAGTGTTGCTTGCTTGGTTCACCCGTCTCTCTGTCACGCCCTTAAGGATTTAGATAGGAGACAATTCCCGGGTCCGTATTCCTAAACTAATGGCGAGACTGTCAGAGAAGGCAGTCCGTATCAGTGATACTGAAAATAACATTATTTCATGTCAGAGTTACCGTAAATAAGAGGGCACCATAAAAAACTAACATCGTTTGTCCCGCCACTTTTAACGAGGCGCGTCCGCTAGTTGTGTTGATAAAAATGAAGCTTTTAAGCCTCGTTTCTGAAAACTTCAGTTAGCTTGCACAGGTTCTCGAATTTGCAAGCAAAGGGACATGTTGAAAATACATAGCTTAATTTATTCCCGTTAGACGCATCCTGTTGCGTCTCCAGCTCCTGAAGAACCCACTCGACTTCTCCAAGGGTTACTCGATACTCACTTTTCTTGCATCAAACATTTCTCATTTCTTGGAACATTACGGAAGTCAGGGCCGTCCACAATATGATTATGAAAGTCAGGGCCGTTCGCAATATGATTATGAAAGTCAAGGGCGTCGAGACTATGAATAATGTATGTAGAGATTCAGTTTTTACGTGTCGTCGAAATTATAAATTTAAAGAGTTTCAATTAAATTTTTTTAGTCATACGTTCAAGAGTTTAAAAATGAAAAACCTAAATTTATGCGATATTCATACCACTGAGCAAAACATTTTCAACGCATTTTTTCTCTATTCGAAAGCCTTTAATTCGATGGAATTCGATGTATTGTGAAAACCAGTCAATAGGAGATTCGAAAATACCCCTTATTTGGGGCCTAATTTGTCAAACAGAAGTCATACGTACAAAATGACGTGAAAACAGCGCACATTCGACATATTTTAAGAACAGCGGTTATGCATCATTTTATCACATGATTTTATGTTAAATCTTGTTGTTTCTGTTCGCATGCTGAGAATTTCACGAAAGCATCAAAATTCTGAAACCTGTACGATCTAGATAAAAGTTTTTTTTTCAGTTTTAAGTAGTCAGTTATAAGTTTTCAGTTTTAAGTAGTCAGTTATAAGTTATCGTATATAAGTAATAAGTTTTAAGCTATCAGCTATAAGGTATTAGTTATCAGTTAAAAATTATCACTCTTAGGTTATGATTTTTAAGTTGTTAGATACAAGCTGTCAAATATACCACGCATAAGTTGTCAGATATAAGCTGTCGAATGAAATGATCAGTTATCTTCCGCAAACATTTTTCTCCACTTGGCTATTTTTAACCACGTATGGGGTATTTTCAGATATTTCATGTAATTTTCCCCACTTTTGTCTGTCCCACTTTTCGAAAGCAATAATTTTACCATATGGGAAAATTTTGAAATTTTCTCTCGAGAAACAACGGAGAAAAAAATCGGACGCGGAATACCGTCCCGCGTGAGGCGGCCGTTAGCGTGGTGCCCGCAGCTCACATAGTTTAAATAAATGTCTATTTTTCGAGTGTTCGTAAAGCTCTTCATGCGATATAATTTAAAAATTGTGCATCACAATGAAAATTAGAAGTGAGACGATCAGCTGGAAAAATCATCTTGATTCACATTTTGACTACGATTCTCGGCACAAGTAAAATTACATGCCCACAAATATCTCTACAGTGAATTTAAAAATGAAGGATTTGGGTTTCACAAATTTGGTTACTCTATTAATTTTCTTTCTAATCAGAACTCACTTATTCGATTGATGAACACAAATTGGATGAAAACTCAAAATTTGTATTATACATGAAAGTGCTTTGGTTACCTTAAGTTAGGTGATCGCGTGTACCATATATGACCCACTCCGGAAGCAAAATGTTATACGTCATCACGGGAAGACTTGCTTCAAATTGCATACATCTACGCTTGTAAGCATACTTTTTTCTTTAATTTCACAACCATGTTGCATTGTTGATGCACATCTACGTCTAAGTATTCTTATTTGACAATACGTAAACCTATGTCATATAAGCAAATGGTCTCGTGAAATAATTTTTACCGTGGCCATGATATCGTTTCACTGGAAAATTACCTTTTTGATGAAAGATTACCGTTTGATTGGCTTTTTAGGGCATTCTTCCTTTAACTGCAATCCCTATTGATTGCCTACTGCTCCCCATCAACTGCTGATCGCCTCAGCCAGGTGTGATCCACTGTGCTTACTAGGTTTGAACTCAGTTTTTCATACCTTCAAGGTGTGCCAAAATAATTGGCACGCAGTTGTTCGTTTAAAAAAAGCGAAATAACATAAAAGTTGAATAAAAGTATACTTAATTTCAAATTGCATGTACGTAAACTGTGATTTTGTTTCATTTTGTTTCAGACTCCTCCTCAGGGGGAGACACAGGATTAGCATTAGGGTTAGGTTAGGTTTGTCCATCCTACTCTATATGGACACTGTTACGTTGCCTCAGTTATAGATAATCTTTAAAAATTTTATATTTTTCCTACCCACCTTACATTTTATAATTTTCGCATCTTCTTCGCTATTTATTCTGTGTTATTTCTTCCTCTTCATTCTTAATTAACTATTTTTACATTCAGGGGATCATGTGTGGGAACACACATTGTGCTTAGATGCCACGCTCTTCATAATCCATATTAAATGTTCTTTCTCTTCGCTCAATTTGGATTACATTTCATATGGATATTGAGCTTTAAGCGACCAGTAATCTAATGAATCAAAGAAATTCGTGAGATCATCACGCTGTAACACGCGTTCTCACGAGTCGCTCGGCCCTAACAGGCTGGTAAAGGATCTCTTGCGCTTAAATGATCAACATCCTTCCCAAAACTCCTTTTAAATCGTAACTTGTCCTGTTGTACCGTGCCCTGTCGTGACGTGCCCTGTCGTGACGTGTCCTGTCGTACCGTGCCCTGTCGTGNGACGTGCCCTGTCGTGACGTGCCCTGTCGTGACGTGCCCTGTCGTAATCCAACGACTGAGTGAAGTAGTCATTTCCCGTAATACCGAAAATGTTTGGGTATTTATCGCAATGCCGGAAATGTTTGGCCATTTATCGCAATGCCGGAAATGTTTGGCCATTTATCTCAATGCCGGAAATGTTTGGGCGTTTATCACAATCCCGGAAATGTTTGGGCATTCATCGCACTGCCGGAAATGTTTGGGCATTTATCGCAATGCTGGAAATGTTTGGGCCGGAAATGTTTGTATACTGCATGCACTGCCTAGTTTAGTTTACTTGGCCTGGTGTCGAGGGCGGTGTCGAGGGCGGTGTTCAGGCCGGTATCGCGTGGGGGCAATTATTGGACATTGATCTTTGGTGAGGCGGGGCAGAAAACGAGGTCTCGCTTTGCAGACCCGAAATTAATTCTTTTTATGCGCAACATTCGTACCTGAAGACGATTTTCTCGAGTGTGAACAGAAAAAGAAGCCAAGTACGCGCTGCCGTTTGTACCTTACTGGACGACCTTGGCTGGGTCATCTCTGATGAGTTATGTAGACAAGTTGTACATGTTAAATTCAGTGAATAATTGATTCATCAAATATTGGCGACTTTCACATTTCGTTGAGCTATAATGTGGGGATTAGTAAATTTGTGGGCGTATTATTTTAATTGAGCAAAAGCGGTTCTCTCTCCACGTTTCCACCTATTTATTCCTAACTTACTGCTTTATGCGCACGGGTTCGTGTGTGGGAACACTCCCAATACATAAACAGATTCAACGTTTTCTAGAATTCATGTGGAATAGTCCCCTTCTCTTCCGGCGCCACATAGTTTGGGTCACAGAAGCTCTACAATCTGTACTACCACTACGAAACCTACTACTCCTAATACTACTGCTACTCCTAATACTACTGCTACTCCTAATACTACTGCTCGTACTACTCGTGTTACTTGTGTCCCTTGCAGAGCAGCACAGAAGCACATCCACATCAGTGTTGTGCCGACACAGCGGCTGCACATCTCGCAACGCCGGTCCCAGATCTTTCGTTACGGAGACGGTAATGCGATATTAAAAAGAAAATCCAAAGGACGAGTAAAAGAACTCGTATATCGAGCAGCATACGCCAAGCGGTGCTCTGTACCACACCCACGTACAGTGGTGCAGCTCGTACGCTTGTGCTGGAGAGCACATTTGTGGGGTCCGGAGGTGCGGGGTTTGAGGGGGGAGTGTACGGAGTGTACGTAGCGCGCGTCACGCACGTACTCATTGTGTGACGCGGGGGAGGGTTTTTGAGTGACAACATAGTGCTGGTTGCGAGGAAAGAAAAGAAAAAAATAGAGAAGAAAAAAAAAGACGAGAAAGAGGGTCGTCAGTCTGTGAGTGACTTCGCGAAAGTTGGAGTGCATTTCAATAAATTATGTAATTTTCATACCACATATCGTGATCACCGAAGGGCTTGATCAGCGAGAATAAAGAATTCAAGCGCTCCCATCAACAGCTGGGAGTGCCCCAATCAACAGCTGGGAGGGCCCCATCAACAGCTGGGAGTGTCCCCATCAACATCTGGGAGGGCCCCCATCAACGGCTGGGACATCAACAGCTGGGAGTGCTCCATCAACAGCTGGGAGTGCTCCATCAACAGCTGGGAGTAGATGCCGCGCTCAAATTTCTACATGTGGGGGAAAGAAGAGCAGCAAGAGGTAAGATACCGAGTGTGCGCTTCGTGCGTGCGAGTGTGTGTGTGAGTGTGCTGGGAGTGTGTGTGTGTGCTGGGAGTGTGTGTGTGTGCTGGGAGTGTGTGTGAGCTGGGAGATTATTATTTTTTCATCACGAGAGGTGATGTAGGTTTGTACGCATTATCGATATTTCTTGTCACGGACGTTGCAACGCCGTTGCTTTGTCCCAACTCCC
>VOMN01074944.1:0-49740 GCA_014899125.1 Orchestia grillus
TAAATGTAGAAGTTTTTTTTTGACCGATAGGGTCCCCTTAAGTTTTATCGCACGGATGCATTGCGCCACTTCAAGTCATGCAACGCGCCACGTGTGGCGCATGCGCCATAGGATGGCCACCCCTGCCTTACGGTAATCTTCCTTTTTCTAATCAGTAGCTAATTTCTTTATATTGAACACTTTTTTTAACTTTCAAGAGTTCCTAACCCCGATTCCTTTAAATAGCATTATAGAAGGTCGCTTCGCTCTCACACTTGCTCTCAGGCATCCCACACCTAGCAGCACTACCCTAATGCGATTTCATCTTCCACAATAGTCTGCAAATCCTCATAGTACATTAAATAATGATCCATTCAGAAATATGTCAAATCATCTGTAAACCTACTCCAAAAATTCTCTCTAGTTCATTTCTCGCAGTTTCAAACTGCTGCACACCAACACTTGCACCTAACCCCTCAATTTTTCTTCACCCGAGCCGACCTACTCCAGACGCCAACCACCTCATTATGCAGCACGAAAAATAGTAACAAAGACAGTTGCATTTTCTCGCGTCCATTGTTTATCATTGGAATGATTTTCACCCCTCCTCTCCCTAAACAAAACCTCATATTTCCCTTTCATTTTGGTGTCACTCGTACGAATAATTCAAATTTTAATTTGTACACAATTCATGTCTTGCCTTGTCACTTACGCAATAAAAAATGACAAATTTCCAGGAATCTTAAAAACGCTAGCCTACCTGCTTTCCAGTCTGACATCCTTAGATGGCTGAGATTATAATGAAACGAAACCACCAAGCATCGTATGTCCAGATCAGAAAAATATTCGTAACAAATAACCAGTGATGCTGACTCTGAGCCTGCAGAAAGGAGCTAGGTAAGCCTATTGCAATTTTGGAGAAAATGGATGCCGCAGCTAGCGAAATACTACGCATTCGTCAGAATGTGGAGACGAACTCGTATCAGTATCAGCAGGAAGAGCGAGCAGTTCCGAATTGGAGTACTTCTTTGCAACTGCTTCTCCAAGCGAATTGGCACAGCAGTGAACTTTTGTTGGACAAGTGGGAACTGTTGTTTAGAAGAAGACTATGGGAAATTATCATAAATAACGATAGTGAGTATTAAAGTAATCTCTTCAAGAAAGTCAGAACAGATAAACGAACACCGCTGGTCCGAACACATATGCCTAGAAAACGTTCCCGAGCACTATGGTCCATCGAATACAATTGAAAAAAACGAGTAAAAACTTCTCATTCAAATATCCTGAAATGGTAAACTTTTTAAAATATCTGAATGATACTTAATCAAAAAGCATGAAAACTACCTGAACAAGGGAGCTTTTATGAAAGTTCGAACAGGAGAAACTTTCAGCCGTACGGAAATCGAGACGTAGATCAAGGCTACACGCTTACGAAGCATGTACATCTAAACGCCTCAATCTTCAAATGAAGCAAGTACCATTTACACTGTTGCTTGTAAGGTTTATCAAACACACTTCATCCAATTTTGAGAAGCTTGAAAAATTTGTCCAAGGGGAAATTCGTACTGCAGAACAGCACAGCAGCATGCGTAAACTGCTAAGTGGGAGCACTGTGCTGCGAGATGAGCAGTTTCAAGTGGGGATGGACGAGAGATAATCCGAGTCGAATTTTGACGTTGCGACTGGAGATCGCTACACAGGACTAGACCGAAAAATGAACAACGATTTGTGGCTCCAACAAAGAAATAACAACGAAATGTAAGAACGTGTCATACTAACGTGCAAGTACGGAGTCCAGAAGCAAAAGACAATTAAGAGAAAGGATAAAATTCAGCGTGGTACATTACAAATGGTGAAAGGGAGTTACCACAGAAGATTTCCGGTCTGTTCTACAGGGGGTTCAAGAAGTCCTTGTTGCCATAAAGAAACATACCAACACAGAATACAGGAAGTGAATCTGAATAACAATTGCGAACAATGACACAAGTCGCTGCTCGGTGCTGCACCGCCATTTACTTCGCAAGGGAAGCGCTTAGTTAATTTATGGATGACGGTTGCTTGTGAGCAGTACAAAGACCAACAGCACGTGCAGTGTACAGAGACATTCTCAGCGCCCTACACCTCCTGAGCAGGCACAATACGCTCCTCACCGCCTTCAAGGAAGCGACGACCACTTGATACACAAATCTTGCGCACAGACACGCTCAATTGGCACACGTTACTTCTACTACTACTACTTCTACTAATACGGTACGATTAAGTAGACTTTGAGCACGCCAAGAAATGAGCATCTTCAAGTACAACTTATATTTAGTAAATCTTCTGAATCGCAGTACAATTATCAAGCACTTTATCCAGGAACCAGATTTACCTTTTTTAAATGGTTAATATTGCACTGGGTCAGACAGAGACTGCTACCAAGAGCCCCTGGCGTAATGATCACACTGAAATTCGCTTCAATATTAGCACTCACGGAGTACCGACAACTACAGCAATTGTGCGCAAGAACAAAATAATGAATGAAGCCAATGAACTGGAACTCAAGTGTAGAAAAACGCTAAGCGACGCTACCTGTGTTTGGTACGGAGAAAATCGCTCATATGTATAATACGATGCTATGCAGCGAGATTACGTGGCGCGTCTGCAGCAGCGCTTTCGTCAAAATTGAGCAAAGAACTTGGCCTCCAGCGTGATAGGGTAGTTCCATAGACGAGCTCAAAACGTTTAGGCTAATTTAAAACTACTGAACCAACGCGCCCTTTCACTGGCATTCCCATCCTTAAGAAGTTAGGGTGCAGTTCTAGGAGATTGGATCTTGGCAAAACCTGGACCTCATTGACTATTTTTTGAAAAAATGCAGAGTCTTTTGAGTTTAAATACACAGCGGTCCAAACAAATGTACTCATTGTTTGTAACTGAATAATTTCGAAACAAAAAGTTTTACATCCACTAGTCTCACGCGGAAACAATTTCGATATTAGATTAGCCGTAGGTACGTGGTGCTCGCTGACTATTTGCAGTCAGCAAGCGCCATCAACGCACGGACAACTAAACAGCGAGTACATCTTACCGGACCCTCTGTATGGACCTAACGACAGGTTTTCATCTCAGCTTACCGAGGCAATAGACCGGACCCGCCCCCTTAGTTAGCGGCAATGAGCGTCATCAATCCATTGAAGACGGTCTAATTTTACGTAAACTCCACCAAATTTATGTCGTTCACCACCACAGTCAATGTCAACTTCACACATATTAAATTAAACGAGGAGTTCCTTCATTTGAACCGTGGACGAAAGAGACGGATGCACGGCCTGATCGAGTGAAAAATTTTAGCTCTTCAGGCACACGCTATACCTTCAGCGTAAGTAATTTTCCCACAGTCGTCTCCTGCTTGGTTAGTGATGCAGATATGGTACCAACCAATTACACGACATAAAACTAACAAACATGCACTAAAATGAAACATAACAGATAGAATACAGCATGCAAGGCAGTGCGTCAAGTCAAATTTCGACAGCTATACTAGTCAGTCAGGTAATTAACATTACGACAAATTTCTGAAATACACAGCACAGTAAAAGCAGAATACAATAATGACGTTGTCAAAGTAAAAATACACTGCATTTTAAACAAAAAACTGGCTCAACGACGAAAGAAGAAGATTCAAAAAGCAAGGAGTCTCGCTAAGCACACACGCGAGGGCTTTGGAGACGAATCCGTTTGGCCGAGAACGCACACGTCGACAGGCTACGATAGAACGTCCACGAACGTGGGAGCGAGCGAGTCACTAGAGATGCTGATCAGTGATGTTATTGAAGGCAGAGTTCTCCACGTGTTGGGTGAGTTGTTGGTAACTAATAGTGCCCGATCCCACCTGCTGCTGCTGTTGCTGTGGCACAGGGTCGCCGCTGCCGTTCAAGTCAGCAAACTTCTCAGTGAGTCTTCTAAGCGACAGCTCGCCCAGAGCTGACAGGCTCGCCGAGCTGTTCTGCAAGTAGATGAAAGGATTCGAAAGTGATAGGTGGCTTCGAATGAGAAGCCAGGGGAGATGAAACAGTACGAAAAAATTTAATAATTCAACTCGGCCATAGCATAGCATCAGATAAATGATAAATGGGTTAAAGCTTTTTACTTACATATAACTAATTAGTCTCTGCAAGTACCAAATTACGGCAAGCAGGACACTAAGTTATCATTACAAGGACTACTATTTTTTAAAACGTAATTCAAGCTGATAAGTTGCAGCTAAGCGCAAGTTTCAATTCTTTATTCAGGATTTAGTAGTAATAGAAATAGAAAGGTTATTAGCGCTTCGACGACACGGGTCATATCGCACCGAATTCACAAAAGTATTTGATCATTCATAAATTATACAATGCAAATTTTAACACAGGGCACGAAGTCTAATATAGGTTTCATGGTTTTATAAATGGTGTGTGAATAGTTCTGACACACGACGAAAGCAAAGGTTCGGACTTGGTAATTGCATGGAAATTAAATTGGTCGCGACTTGTACATTTCCTTCAGCCAATACTCAGGGTATGAGATACCAATTATGATTAAAAAAAAATTGGGAAAACATTCCATATTGTCGCAACATTATGGTTTTCTCATTGTTTAAATTCTGGTACTATTTAGAGTTGTGCAATGAAGTTATTCAGGATTTTAACTCGAAATTAGCTCAATTATTCATTTGAATGAAATCAATTCTTCGCACGTCCCGGGAATTCCTAAGTAGCAGCTTCGCTAAAATCCCTCAGACGTTAGAAGTGAGCAGCTCACCCTGGGTTGTCTGACGTTGTGAGTGTAGACCAATACAGAAGACCCGTCAGTTTTGGTGTACTGGATGGGCAGTTCAGTGACAGCGGGACACGGTGGGGGCGACGGGAAGGTCCCTGAAGAAGAGCTGAGGAGCTGCTGCACCATAGACTGAAGGCACAATGACATGAGCACGGCTTGGCTACTCAGCACGCGCACCCAACGCAGCTCCCCAGCGCGTAGGAGGTACTCAAAAGATAGCTCTAGCACAGCGCCCAGCTCTGACGCTTCTGACCTCGACAACATGTCTCTCATGGAGCGCGACGCGACGTCTTCATGAGTATTGGTGGCATGCTTCAAATTGGCGCCATTACCAAAGCCGTTCGTGGGACTGGCCAAACTGCTGCTCCGAGACACAGTTTGTGTGGTGTTTGACTGGCCGCCGCGCGGGCCATTTGACTGCCCGCTTGGATGCTTCACAACAGAAGATGCCTGTTCGCTGGCGTCTCTATGAAGGGAAGGCAGCGCGGAGTCCGGCGTGTTGCGAGGGCTGCTCGAGCTACAGAGGCTGTGGCTGCTGCCAAAGCCACTGCTGTTGCTGGCGGTGCTGTTCTGGCGGGAGTCTGTGAGGGCTTGGCTGCTGCTTCCAGGACTGCTCTCTAGATCAGAAGACGGAGACTGCGTCTCAGGACTCGTCTGTAAAAAAAGTGATTTAGTAACACAATTCGGTATACCCTTTTTCACGTCGAGAAGGTAGCGAAGGTTGAGTCATGACAATAGCAATGAAGTTATGGTGATGGTAATAATATTAGGTTGTCTCGCATGAAATATCGCATTTGAAAATGAAAGAAAATAATTGTCGTCAAGTGTTTATTTTAATCAAAATAGGATCCTTCCTTCTCTATGACCTTTGCCCATATATTCCATATTCTATAATTCTAAATATATTCCATCATCACGAATAAACTGTTCAAATGCTTCAATTGAAATTTCTTTATGTAAGAATGTTTTAACGTGAATAAAAAGTTCAAAATGATTGAATAAATGATAATCAGCGAAAGAGATATCAGTAAAATAGGAAGGACGTGGCCAAATTTCATAATTCAGACTTTGCAGCGTGTCGACCGTAGCTCGAGAGGTACGGGGTCGTGCATTATCGAGAAGCAAAATTGGCCCATCTCTATTTATCGGTCTTGGATATTTCTTCAATTTTGTATGTATGCGATCAATGTCAACAATAACATGCTGCTATTACGGTATGTACTGCTATTACAGTAGTACAGTATTAGAGCAAAAATGGAACATGAATGATTCCCTTTCGAGACCACCAAAAAGTGATTATCAACTTTCTCGGGGGCAATGGTAGTTTTGAATACTGTTTAGGCGACTTTTCTGCTTCTAACCACTGTTCAATTATTTTTTTTGTTATCAAAAAGTATTCATTTCTCATCACATGTAATGATTAGACTCAAAAATGGATCTCTTTCAGGCCAAATAGTTGATAAAGAAAACGACTCTAAATACGGCATTTCATGAGAGACAACCCAGTATAAAAAATACCAGTATTCGAGAAACGCATTAGTAAACGATGGAACTCTTTAAAAGAAGCAAGTTAGTGCATTGTGGTTAAAAATGAGCATTTATATAAGAAGCACCAACAACAGATGAAATTCACTAACCTTGCATCACCTCAACACGAACAGATAATCAAATTTAAATTACTCGAACCGCATTATTCTTCGAGAACTTAAAAACAGTTTACTTCACGCAAGACTAAAATAAAAGAGCAATCATAAGAGAAAACGACACTTGTTCGATAAAAATATTGATGCAAATGGCAATTTTAACGATCAGCTGAAACAGAACTTCAATACAGGGAATAGAAAAATATCAGCTGCAGTAACGAATAAAATTCAATCACAATAAACAGCGACAAGAATTGCACTGAGATTAATAGCGCGTTTTCAGCTACAGAAAATGGCCGTTACCTGGTGAGTGGATATTCTCCAGCAGCGCATCCTGGTCACTTTGAAACTACCCTCTTTGACCTGGCCGTCCTCGCCATCTATCCTGCACACAACAAAGTCAAAATTCAGCAACACGCACTGCAGACAAACAGGCCACAGTGGCGAAAGTTCTTTTATATCTGCAAGAGTACAAGATAAATTATCACGTTTCCTGAAGAAGTGGTAATGGTATGGGGGTAGTAGTTTTAGTTCCAAAAACCAAAACCAAACCAGTTTTGGCTAGGTCACTCATCGGTTGGTCATTTTGCCCTTAGAAAAATGGTATCACCACAGGAAAAGTGTTAACATTGATGACCACAGAGTGATGATATCCTTCAAAGAAAGAATTGATTCAATATGGATGACCAAAAAATGGAAGCTATCCATCTATGACAAGAAGAACCGACTCAATTTTCATCACCACGAAGTGATACTATCGACCAAAGAAAGAAATGATGAATTAATAGAGAAGACAAAGTAGAAATAAAACTGACTTTTTATTGATGAAAATGAAACATACTTGTTTTCCAATATTATTTAATTAGCATTTACTGGAGCATTAGAGACTGAGGTAAAGCCTTAATCTGTACAATTCAAAGCACACAAACTATACAACACCTGAGAACAGGCAAACTGTAGGACAACTTTAACTCCTTTTCAGATCGGTTTTTTGCTATAATCGCACTATTCTGAGACGTCTTTATTTGCTCGCGATGTGCGAGTATGCTTGAGAATGGTCGGTTTGTGCCAAAAAAAGTACGAGAAAGATGAGTAAACTGGTGTCGAAGTTTTTGTTTTAAATAGAACATCTGACGAGTTGAAAAATTCAAAATGGGTAAAAAACATGCTTAATCCAGCTAAATTTTCCTGCCGGGGCATCTACAATTCTCTATAATTTAGGCCGCCAAAGAGCAGGTCCCGCTCCTGGACAGTTTATGATCTACGAAGCAGGGAAAAACTTAGACTGGGACCCCGTCCTAGTCGCGGAAGAGGTTACCCACGCACCTGAAGTTGAGCTCGTTGCAGCCAGCAACGATGGTGACGGGAGTGTTGGGGGTAGGGAAGTCGCACAGGCACCTGGAGAACTGCACGCTGCCGTAGTACTTGAAGGTGCGCGCCAACTCCAGGTACTGCAAAACAAACGCCCAGTTCAACTTTTTCTCAGAGTATTTATGTATTACCTATAACTTTGGCCACCCAAGCCTTGGCTATTTTCGTTGCCGTCGATGAGGCAGAGAAAAAGTAGACTGGGTAGTCTATAACCCGGGGATGGGCTCCGTTAAATCACATGTTGCATTAGGAGAGGAGGGAGATCTAATTATCCAATTGAAAGCGCTCAATAGAGGTTACAAGCTCTAAAATCTCGTCAGGAAGAGCATGAACTACAGAAGATAAAAAAAAACAGACTTACCTCTCGCTAGTATCTTGAAACGCAAGTTACTAACGGCTTACAGCTATCTGGTTTTGAAAAAATGGCGATTTGAAGAATATATTTTTTTAATTTGATTTCATCATGATATTCTCAGTAAAATTTGGGCAAGCTTAAACATACTTCATCACTAATAAGTGCTCTTTGATAATTTTCTACTTAGTTCCTCTCTCAGATATTAAAACAATGAGCCCATACTTTTGAGGATGAAAAACGACGTTTTAATTGAAGGCTGAGAAGTGAATCATCAAAAGAAGTTCTGACCTCTCGTTTCTGTCCCCGCGCCTGGAACTGGGCGAGGGTGTTGTGCTGGTCAGGGGTGACCAGGAGCCAGCTGTGCTGCACCTCCGCCACCACCTGCCCGTACACCAGCCCCAGCCCCACTGGGTCAGACAGCACCACCTCCTCCACGGCGTTCTCCTCTGCTGACACCCAGTAGCTGGAGGAAGAAACGAACGTCAGCCCCTCATAGGCTCATAACAACCGTCAACAACCGTCAGCTCCTCATAGGCTCATAACAACCGTCAACAACCATCAGCTCCTCATAGGCTCATAACAACCGTCAACAACCGTCAGCCCCTCATAGGCTCATAACAACCGTCAACAACCGTCTCAGCAATCCGACAGGCAATCAGAAAGTAGTAATTCGACATTACAAATGGAACAATTCTGCAGGTAGGCATGTATGAAAAAAGCGATAGATTTTAGACATACACATGTCTGAGTAATGCAAGTTAGGTAAAATTTGTACATAGACACGTCTGAGTAATGAGAATTAATTAAATTTTGTACAAAGACAGGTCACAGTATTGCGAATTGGATCGACTTTGTACATAGACATATCCGAGTTTCTGTGGAATACATCAATTTTGTTTATAGACAAGTCGAACCAATGCGAATTGAATGGATTCCGATGCACACCTGTCTGAGTAACGAAAAATAAGAAATTCATGTAAATAATAAATCTGACAATGCAGACATAGCTATGCCCATGATGCAGCTGTGTATTGAGATTCAATCAATTATATGTCCTACTATGAAGCGAGACATCTATCAGAAGCAAAAAAACAAAGAAGGATATGACACTAAAATATCCAGACAACAAACCAAAAGCTACTTCGATGTACAATAGTTATACGTAATGAATTCAATCACCACACCTATGAGGTCCAAATTAGAATTACAACAACATAAGCTCCCCTCGCAAAAAATTAGTCAGCTGTTACTAACACAGTATGGTGCAGGACCTCCACGAGCACGAATAATGTCGGCAATTCTGCGAGGCATTGAGTCTACCAGTATCCTAACATACACCTGGTTGATTTTAAACCACTCTTGCATCAACTGATCTCGTAGTGCGGCCACAGTAAATGGACGATCTTCTCGACGTCTAACTTGTCATTCTCGGTGGTTCAACAAATTTTCGACTGGGACCATGTCTGGGAACCTAGCTGACCAATATGAATGCCTGACATATCCTGGATGACTCGTGTCAACCGATGCCAGTTTAAGCTCAATAGTAGCGCAGTTGTCATCTTGGAGGATGGGCAAACATGCCTTTTCTTCATTCAGATATTGCGCAAATGGTTGAAACAGGCTATTTAGCAGGTCAATGTAGCCCTGCTGGTTCAGTTTGACGGATTCCTCAACTAAAGTACCCACTTCTGTGTAGTTAAAACAACCCAAGAACATACTAGGCCCTCCTTGTATCGCCCCTTGCACACAGGCTTCACTGAAGGCTTGGATGAACACGCCGGCGGGCCTCATTGCGATGGACAGAACCTTGATCCATCTGACCCCATTACACTTCGTTACTCATCTATTGAATTTTCGTACATACTGGCTAGTTTTCACTGTTGGTAGACTTGCATAACAGTACGGCATGAAATACCAGCGAATTCTGCTACTTTTTTCACAAGTGTCCTTTAGCCCGATCAAATGCAAGTTATTCCGAAAAGTTTATTTTCGTCCCATCGTTGTGGAGCAACTAAGAAACAAGTCTATACTTTGCAAGCTATGAATGAAGACTGATGCCTGTTCAGTACTTGCATATAATGTAAACTTCGGTCACAGCTTTGACAAGTGATTGATGAGCACATTGAATAACTGGAGTTCAAAAAACAATAGGTGGGATCTCTTTGTTAAGAGAGGTTATTTTAGCAGAACATGCTTCGTTTGGAGATATTTTTCGCAACACTATGAGAGTGTGAAATCATACTTCACCAAATCTCCCCTCTTCTTCACACGTTACCACTCCCCTTCCCACTCTTCCCACTCTCTGAAACTACCTTAACCCCCTCAACCTCTCCTACCAGTTTCCGTAGCTTTTGAACTCACTTCCTGCGGAGGACGATCCTGTGGGAGCCCCGCAAGCTCTTCTGGGAGATGTAGGGGCACTCGAAATTGTGCAGTTTCTTCACCACTGCACAGCCACAACAAGTCATCACTAAACCAGTATTTAAAATGCATAATAAATTAATATAAAAAAACAGATATAGTCCTACACCGTGGTAGCAAACACAAAAAAAAACACACTGTAACTGCAGCAACGAAGACCACAAAATTGTGCGCCTTGCTCTATGTAGCTTGTATGCACGGCATCAGCACACGCAGAAGTTCATTGATGTTATGAACATCGTGTAATGAATTATTACTACTCTTATTAGTTAGTTAATTTAACACGTTGGCTGCGATGATATTATTCTCCCAGGGGCAAAACGACCCACTGGTGGCTCGTCTTGCGGTCAATGTGTTAAGGCTCCCTAGTAACATGGAATATGATACCAAGAGAGTGCCGAGTAGTGACCATTCAGTGAGGGCTTTGGAAAAAGAGCAAGTTATGCACAGGTGTGTTCCCAAACAGGATGCCTTGCGCATAGAAACGGTAAGTTATGAAGGAAGAGAAAGATAAAAAATATTCTGTGAAGAAGGTATGAAAATCGAAAGACGAAAAGTGGGCACGAAAGATACAAGTCAGGAAGGCCTATCTATAGTTGAGGAAACCTTACAGTACCCTCTAGGGATGCCATTCCCCACAGCATAGGATAGGCCAACCTAAACTAACCTAACTAGCATGTCATTTACCCCCTGAGGGGATTTCAATAATAACAGACCTTAGTCAAGAACAAGATCAAAATCCCTGTATGAATTTGAGAAAAGATATCTAAATTTCAAACGTCAGACGCACTTCCCCCGAGAGATGAACTCTGATTTGAAAATATCTATTAAACAAATCCATTCATGGTCAACAGACTAGTTTTGCGAACCCTTGCATGCTCTCACATATATACCAAGCAAATATGATCTCCAGCCACAAAATCGCTAATCCATGAATACAAAATAGAGAAAGTGCACTAGGCACACATTGACATACCTACTTGCTTTATTGCCCACACACTTAGCCAATCATTGCTGAATAAATACAATCATAAAATGCATAGGTAGTTATAAAGTGGTGGGTGCCCAGCGTTCTCCTTCCATCATGCACATGAAACTCCTCAAACTCTTCCCCGATATACTAACAGATCATCCACAACATGGCTAAACTTGAAGCTAGTGGCGTGTCCAGCAGACACTATACAGCAGCAGCAGCGTCGGAGTGGTCAGGTTACAATGACTGTGTTCCCATAGAGTGAAGGTTTCCCTCTGAAGTCGCGCTTCGTCAATGTTAACCCATACTAACCCAAAGTCCTCGTTTGAAGATAGTTGAAAACGAATTCAACTATGTGTAATTCATGTCCTTAATTAAGTGCGGTAAATCAAGTGAAGTTACATCCCTGACGACACAACGGTTAACAATGGTTTCGTTGCATCTATTCTATATAAATAGCATTCTAAAGTGTTCATAATCATTAAAGAGTGAATGACTGAAAATGCAAAACTGAAAATTTGCATTAAAATGGCACCAATATAAATCTTTACTGTATCAGGACGGATGTACAATATAGCTCATATTTATTCCACACCCAATTTTCAGGTACACAAGAGCTTCATTTTCAAATTAAAACCTGATAAAAGTAACAACTTTCGTTGGTGATGGAATACTTTATAACTATTCCACTCTTCTACTGCCTAGTCTCATACTAACTTATTTTTAACAACTAATTTTATACTACAGCACATGAAAATTCCGACATGAAAAAGGGTTCACAACGCATGCGACCTATCTAACACGCCATAAAAGCTCGTTGAGGGCCACTCACACGTCAATTCGCCGTCTTTCTTTCGCACGAGAAAAAGACCAAAGTAGTTCATGAGTTCCAAAGGTAGACCAATCTGCTTGCACACCATCTGCACAAAGAAAATAAAACTTGGGGACCTCGAACGTTGCTTAATGAATGGCCTGAACAAGTCTTCACAGAGAGCCAAATATTTTACCCAAGTAGGTCTAAATCCTAGCGACTGAATGCTCTTTCTGATTATTTTAATAAAGGCTTCAGTTACTAGTAATACATGCAGTTTGGAAAAAACAAAATTCTCCTATAAAAATATCTCAAATAACTTAAACCGAAAACCGCGCCTAATAGTTCGCATGACTTCTTGGACGGCTGCTGGATTAGGGAAACCAATTGAATTTCGCTGTAGCAAACATTTATCTGACTACTATTGGTAAAAAAATCAACTGAATTATACAGAAGCAATTACATAGGTGAATTCAATACAAATGTAACTTACGCCCACAAAATCTACAAACAATGTGTTAGAGGCGGTAACTGGCTTTGAGCACATGTTTATACACAATAATGTTGTAACTTGGAAGCTATGCGAAGTGTATAAAAGTTCAACACACAAGGGTTATATAAAAAAGCGCAACTGTCATAGTTGCGTCAAAAGTGGCAAACAGAGAAACCATGTTAACGAGCCATCAAAATGTACAATAATCTCTCACACACAGCTGTACTAAAGCAACACAAGTCAGTTCTCTCTCACAGCTGGCACTCGAGCCAACAAGAGTCGGTTTTCCCTCACAGCTGGCACACGAGCCAACACGAGTCGGTTTTCCCTCACAGCTGGCACTCGAGCCAACACGAGTCGGTTTTCCCTCACAGCTGGCACTCGAGCAAACCCAAGTTTACCAGAACAGAAAATTGCAGTTTGGGTCAGCCCTTCATGCTCCAAGTTGATTTTTATGAAAAATATTCTGAAGCATCAAAAAACAATTTCAAAATCAGTCGATACTTTTAAATGATTCCCCCTTGCAAATAGATGAGCCTCTCCCAATAGATTCTGAACAAGTATTGACACTTTCAATAATTGTAGACATTTTAAACAAACACCAACACATCCTGGACAAGCAACAACATTCTAAACAAGCAACAAATTTCACAACACAAAGAAAGAAAGCAAGCAAGTAAGCCAAAATTGCACCCAATAACCTGAAGTAAATGCTGGGTCTGGAGAGCGTCGGTGCCCGTGACCACAATCCTCTGGCCATTCATGAGGTAGACCTGGAGCGGCACCTCCTCAATCCTGCCTCCCCCCGTGTAGCTCTCATGCTGAGCGCACGCCAGGAACCCGTTGAAGTGGTGGTTCAGCAGCACCCTCGGCTCCTGGCTCACTGGGGCATTACAAAACTGGGCTGAGTACACACATGAGCAGGATTTGATGGTTCATTCTTGAATACTAGGAATGATGAATCGAGAGTAAAATCAAAGGAAGAGTTGGATGACAAAAATAATCGAGATAGGAGTGATTTGATCACGTTCAAACTTTGACAAGTTCTCCAGTGTTGTAGCAGAGTCTTGCATGGAAAGCCATAATGCAAGGGCCCATAATAATGATGAAAGTGGCAGGATTATCATTTTTAATTTTTTGGTATTTCATAAAAACTGAATACATAAAAACTGAATACATAAAGATTCTGCTTTGTAAACTGCTTAAATTGAATTAGCACTATATAAGGGCTCAGAGAGTTCTGAAGTGAGAGTTTCCCAGTCAGCTCAGCACTGAAGCATAAGTAGCAAAATGAAATGCTGAATAACTTCAGAGGACTACAGAAAAGAAAAAACCAACAGAGAAACCATAGAATTTCAATATACCAGTTGCATCATTCACTACCCTCTTCCTCCCTGAGAGGGAATGTGACAATGTATAGATATGCACATCAAATCCACACTGGATTTCTATAACAAACAATGCTGATAAGTATAGAATTAGTAGCTAGGGAAACATTCTAACAATTGGCCAGGTCTTGGCATGCACTCTTGATATGCTATTAATTAACATACTGATAATAAATCATTTACTAACATACACTTTCAAAAGGATCCCTGATGCCTCACCACCCTTCTTGTACAAGAAAGTACAAGTCACCAAGATTTGTTAGAATGCAACTGCCTCCCCCAGATGATGAAGTAGGTATAGCCTGCCCTCTGTGACAAGACAACTGACTAAAATAGTGCAATGGGCCCATAGAAGGAAGAAGTCCCTAGGAATCTTTATATTTTCATATTTCTATTGATTATTACTAAATAAAAACAGACATTTGAACTAGGCCACATTCACAAAAAGGAATGGCAAGAAACTGATATTATATTAACTGTGAATCAGAATATACTATGCAAAGGTAAATAGTATGAATGACATAAAAACTAAGCACAAATAGCAGAATTATAGGATTAGAAGCTGAACAAAAGTAAAATAATAAAAATATCAAATAGAATCAAACGCAAAGTTAACTGCTGCAGCAGGAGTTGCAAGAGAAAAAAAATTCTATTAGGGATGCAACAATACTTCTTTTAAGAAATGTGCATAATATCATTCCTATAAAACAAGTCACAACTTCTAAAGAAAAAGATAAATAATAAATCACAAAGGCAGCCAATACAAAATAATTGAAATAGACTCTTAACAAGGAAGCTTTAGCCTACAAATCTTACATGCGAGAATATATTTTTCAAGAGCATGTCTTCTGTCCTCAGTTTGCACAGAGGAGAGCGGCAAGATTTTCTTGGGTGGGAAGGCAGGTAGGGAGACTGAGGACAGCTCTCGCTGCAGCAGCTGGTGGAGGCTCAGCAGTTGCCGGTACCTCAGGCTGCAGTGCTGCCATCCATTAACTTTGATGTTGTATGCCTGGAACAATCATTTATGTGACTTCTTGGGACACCAGTGGCTGGAAGAAATCAACCGAATTGTACTGAAACGACCATTTGCATGATTACTTCTAAAGCTAATGGTTTGAAGAAGCCAATTGAGTTACACTGAAGCCAAAATTTATCTGGCATCTTGAGAGACTACCTACTGGTTGAAGGATTCTAATTAAATTGGACTAAAAATTTACTTGTGGGAATTCCTGGTAAACCAAAGAATAGAAGAGACTAACTGAATTACACTTTTTTCAGTTCCAGTGAAAAAAAAATAGAAAATAAGAAGTGAAGTCTCACTACACTGTTGTTAGAAGGAGATAAAGGAGAATATGCAATGAATTTAGAATTTCAAAATGAGGCTTCAGTATTTACCAATAATGAAGCACTTGTTCTTTCTTAATAGCAATAAGGCACAGTCCATGAATTTAAAAACCAAACTCTCATTTCTTAAGGCAAAAGATACTTTAAAGTTTATAATGGCAGTAGTAGCAGTAACGTTAGCAGCACTTCAGTAACTCACACTATCTCACACCAAGAGAGAAGGGACCATTTAGTATGAAATTGAGAGAATGGGGAATTTATGCACAAGGTGTGTGCCCACACAAGATCCCCTGTACATAGAAACAGCAAGTTGTGAAGGAAGAGGTAGAAAAGATAAAAAATCATCAGTGATGAAGGCACAAAAATGGAAAAAAGTAAAGTGGGCACAAAAGATAGGAGTCCTGAAGGCCTAGCTAAACTCGGGTAGCTTGATAATCCAAAGTTCACAAGAAAATATAATTTCATAAACAATAGTATCCTACTCTGCCACACAGCTGACAATAATACTTTATCAACTATAACAGGTCTTACTTTCCACTATTCTCTATAAAAATCCCTAAAGTAGATATAGGATTAGCTACAGAGATTTAGCAAAAAATTTAGTCAGCCTAGTTTCCACTTCACAGAATTCCAAACATCACGAATTCACACGCAAAACACCCCTGATAGTCTACACAGAGATTTTCAAAATAAATACATACAATGCATTTTACTTAATGTGATCACATTTTTTTGGTCATAACAAACAGCTGGTCCCATTAAGGTAAAATGGTTTATTTTTGATGAAACAGACAAAATCATAATCTAGAGGTGCACTGATGTAATTGATGTAATTATAATTTTATTATTCTTAAAAAGCCACACAACAGTTGACAGAAACTATGAATCCACAAAACTGCAAGTCAGGCTCCTCTGAAAACAAGATGTGGTTCTACAGAAAATCATCCAAAAATCCATTCACTGCTCACTTAAAAGACTGCAGACAACCACACTCAGCAATATTCTGAGGCAGCCTACTTCAAAGCTCTACAAAAAAAAGGGACAAAATGCAAAAACTGCCAAGTGTATCACCTCACAAGCTCCAAGCTAAAAGCTTGTGATGCAGCAGCAAGGGGTGTGTCCTTCAAAGATACCCAAGAAGCAGGCAGACTTGAGTTCAACCAGTGAGCCTCATTATGGTACAGTTTAAAAAACGAGAGGTTGACAACCTACCCAGGCTCCAGATCATCAAGCCTGCTCTAGTCATGTATCTAAGCCACAGAACATACCACTCTGTTCAGCAAGTTCAATCAACTAATGGAAGCAAAACCACACACAAGTTAGCAATACTCCAAAATTGGTAGCACAGAAGTAAAGAAGCACTACAGCATGTACCTTGTGAAGCAAATCAACCAAGCTTGACACTCAAGCAAACCCACCAGGCTTGACACTCAAGCAAACCCACCAGGCTTGACACTCAAGCAAACCCACCCAGGCTTTACATTGCATCATTAAGTAGACAATAATTGAACTTGGCTCACTCAAAATTTTCATCTAAGGCCTCTGTATGATATTCTCTTTCTTCTCAGACATTAACCATGCTGAAAATTTCATCCCCTCTGTTAACATTAAATCTGTTCTTTCACAAGACATTTTTAGGACTCAAGTCTGTGTGATAAGCATTAGAACACCAGTAGAACTGGTATGACACACTGGGACAGATATTAGTTAACAGAATGCTAGCACAATGTTGAATATGCATTCAAAGCACAAGGTTAAATAATCATTAAATTACAATTTACTTTGCTAGAAGGCATTGTATTTCAGAGTGAAATCTGCTCCAGTCAATTTGCTTGCTATAATCATAATGTACTGTACTGCAAATTGTAAAAATTTAGGAAACCATTGAATTAACTCAAATCCTTACAAAGGTTACTTTCTTAACAAAAAGTAAAGAAGTCAAACACACTTATGCTATGAAAGTTTTTCTAATTTATTTTTTGAATGAATGAAATCTTCTTGATGAACAAGCAAATAAAATGTCAATATGCTAACCAGGGCCAAATTTGAGACTAATATTTTTTTTATCATACCAAGATTTTTGAGAAATGATTGTATAAATTCATATAAATTACTATAAACAGTTGATTGCAGGTCTTTTTGATTTTAATGAACAAGTCACTTCTCTTTTTGAAACCATTAGTCACAAAAATGTTAGGCTATTGACTTCAACTTAATAGCTGAAATTACATAAGGATTTTTACATATTGATTTGCTGGTTTTAGCATAACAATTGTATCCTAAATCTGTAATGCACCTGTATTATTATATTCAACACATTGTTTCAACATATAGTCCTATCATAATTGCTTGAAAATAAATTTATATCACATTAAAAAAATAATCAAGCAGTAAAGGGTTAAAACATAGAAGCTAAATATTGAAATACATAAATCAATAATCTCAAGATATCTTGTAGCCATGGTTGTTGCATTCACACAGTTGTTGTCAATTACACAAACTGTGTGAGTGCAGTGTCAGCCTTTTCAGAATGATTTGTTAACATGTAAAAAAAGAAGGCAGAGTGACTCACAAGAAGTGGGTAATTTTGATGTGCACTGATTTTTTCTCTATACTGCTTTCATCTGGCATGCTTCACCTTGAGCTTTAGTGTAAAGGATTTCACTGAAATACAGTGGCTTTAATTAAGCAGTCACCTTGCTTTTAATCTGCTCATCCTACTTCTACTTTTACATCATAGCCACCAATATGTACACCAAGTTTTAGCTCTCTGGAAACCTTAGCATAAGTTCTATTTTAAAGTCAATTTTTATCAACTGTAAGGTCTATTCTCAGATTTAATGGTAAACTATTAGGTAAATTATTCACTGAAGAGTAAAACTTATAAAAAAAAGCTTTAGAATTATAGATACTAAAAGCCTGAGGCCCTAAAAAATAATATACCAGAAGCCCAGAATTACACAAGCAACTCAACTTTTTGATCAAATTTGAAAGGAATCATAGACTGTTATGTTAAACTTGCTTAATATCTCAATAAGCTTGCTTAATATCTTCCAGTTTAATTTTCTATTTTCATTTTAATTAACTTCAAATTTTATGAAAATATTCTAATACTTTTTGATTATATTATATTTTTTAAATTATTTTCTTAACACACTTATGCTGAAAATTTTAATTATGAATACATTATCAATAATAATAATGCATTATGCCTAAGCAATGTAACTCTTATCTATGCATTGCCAAGTTCACTCTAATAAAATGTACAGCTTATGAAAACAAGAAGCTTATCCAAAAAATACTCAAGCTTTGTCTCCAAAATTTTAAAAAATGAACTCTATTAAGAAATTAAAATTAAACATTAATTTTGAAAACATATACTATTCTAAAACACACTTTAAATACTAGATTTAAAAAAAAGTTTAATTTTAATTTCCAGGTCTCAAAAACAGACAGTACAAGCTCTGAGAGCTACATTTACCTACATAAAACTCTTTCATAAAGAAATAAGGCTAACATAACAGGGAACGGCCACTAAGCACAACAACATAATAATTACGTATATCTATATAACGAATCACATATCTTACCAAATACGTGCTTCCACTTTCGTCTGTGCATTCTTTAGTATCAGGTATAGAAAAATGCATGTTTACGAATTAATTTAAGATCTTGTGAGCCAACCAATTCGGGCCGCAGACAACCTGTAGCGCCTGATGTGCTACTCTTATGAAAAAAAAAACAGATTCCGAGAGAGAATTCTACCTGACCGTCAGCTGGCACTTTACAGACGTTACTTAGTATCGTACCTAAATTGCGGTACTTGTGAAGTTGACGGACACTTGTCTTCAAACCAAGTTTACCATCATCTAGGGATATTACCATAATTCAGATAAATAAAATACATATCAAAATTGATTGCTATCGGTTATTTTGTCTCAGTATTTACTAGGAATGAAGAGACAATGCAGGTATCTTCAAAATGTATTTGGCAGCCAATTATCAAAAATTCACTCATGCTAAAAAATGCACAAGTTGTAGTTTATACAAAATTAATTCAGTTATACCTTTTTAAGAACTCTTTGAGTTCCATATAGCATATTTCCACAGTTTATTTCACCATTTGTCATTATTATCTGGTTGTCGTACTAAATGAAATGTATACTACTTGTAGCAAATAAATGTTTCAAATCATTAGCCATTCCAACACCAATTTGTCATAGCGTAGTTCGACTTAATTGAAATAACGTTTTTTTTTTCTCTCTTTCCTTGGAAGTTTCATATTTCTTCATAAGTAGGATTTAGAAAGCAGCCATAAGGTTAAAGGCTCAAATTGGTTGATGCAAACGATTTCGAAAAACAAATATGCTCAAAGCTACAAATCAAATAATTCATAGGGTTTATGAAAAAAAAAATTATGATCCATAAGAGATATTCACTCTTCAAACATGGTTGGTGGATATTTTTTAACGCCTGTCCTAACGAGGCACTTAGGAAGAAAATGAAGGTAAAATGTGTTTTACAGACTCGAAAGGGTTATCCAATGAATTCAAAACATATGTTCTCAAAATACCTTTTACTGAAAAAATGGAAGCGTATTAACTTTTGGAATAGATTGTTTAGATTATAAACGTGACTCATTGCTTCATAGAAGTACCATCGAGCTTACAGCGATCTCAGACATCCGACTGAGACAAGATCAAAGTGGGTTACTTTCGCAACTTGGAAAAGAGTTTTACTGGTAAAGAGTTGAGCTCCGTGGAATAGTGGTGGTCTCGTAACCGATAGGACCTAAGTTCGATACTCGGCCCAGGGAGGCACTTTTACGTAACTACGGAGTACTTCCCTTGGAAAAGGAAGTTTAAACCACTACACCAGTAGTTGTAAGGCATTTAAATCCCAACGGTAAAACGTGTTGGAATTCATAAAGGTCCTCTTTTGTAGAGATTTGAGGGTTTAGAGGGCAGTCAAGCCCTGGAATTTCTTCTGCTCACCCATTCCTGGCCGAGAGCCACATCCAAGCTGAAGCCCCACCGGGCAGCAACGTGGTGTGCTCGGCCTCATTCAGTCTACATAAGTAGTTCACCAAACCAACAGCACATGCTAGTAAACTTTATTAATCACAGCTTGTTGAGAATTTCACGTGATAAATGTCATTAAAATTTACAGGCGAATAGAGGGATCTCACGAAGGATTCCAGTCAATATTGACAGATTTCACAGCGTGCACTAATGACATCTGCCTCTGTAAGGGAAGACTAATGAGACAGTGATGATAAAAAATTATTGAGCTCAGAAGTAGCTTCCGCAATAAACTGGAGGCGGTACCAGAGTCGGTTGTTTCGTGGAGACAAGTCTCCTGTTATTTATAGGAAGATGCGGCAACATCATTCCTACTTTGAAGAGTTTCAAGGGCTCTTGTGTCAGCTTTCGGGGCTCCGATTACCCACGGACAGGACCTCTAACCAAAGGCCCACGCTGTGATGGGACCCCTCAGGGGGCATAGGATAGGCCATAGGCAATAGAGGTAGGTTAGTTAGGTTTGTCTATCCTATGCTATGGGGACTAGCACCCCCAGGGGAGCACTGCTAGGCTACCTCAACTTTAGATACGCCTTCGGGACTTCTATCTTTAGTGCCCACTTTGCTTCTTTCCGTTTTCATTCCTTCTTCGCTATTTCTTATTTGTCTTTTCTTCCTCTTTCTTCTTAACTTGCTGTTTCTATGCGCAGGGGATCTTGTGTGCGAACACACCCTGTGCATAGATTCCCCGTTCTCCTAAGTCCATACTAAATGGTCCCTATTTTTTCGGTGCGAGATAGTCTGAGTTTCTGAAGCGTTGCTTTCACTACTACCACAACTGCAACTGTGATGGGGTTATGTCGATGGCTCTGCTTTAGCATCACATGTTGAAAACTTGACCTACTATTCGTTAATTCTCATAAAATTGATTTTTTCTTTCGCTATAAAGATGTGATTCTCAAACGAATGCGGGCATCCATTGTTTATAAGTTTAGTTGTGCACAGTGTACATCTGACATGTTGGTGTGACGATTTCGCCATTTTACGGTAAGATCGTCGAGCATCGTAGAGTCAGCTATCGTAACGAAAGACTTCTTACGCAACCGTCATTGATCTGTTCGTCTCCATGGCGAGCAGCTTTGGGAACGTGTAACGGAAGATGATTTTACAATGCTTCGCACTTCCTCTAGTCATTTAAAAATTTTAAGAAACATAATCATTATACATAGTCAGAAGCAAACCTGTTTTGAACAGAATAAATGAGGACTTTTGAAACATGTGATATCAATCACTGCTTTTTAATAATTTCATAATACTGCCTCAAAAGCTTCAAGATCCAAGTAGTGGGGCGTAGAGATGAGTCACAACTTATATTGATTTTCGACCACTTTGCAATTATCTTTCTGTACCTACTCTCTAGACAGAGGAAGGCATAGAGATGACAGTGGCTACGTCTCGTTTCCGCTGTGCATATACATCGCTTGGTTCTATATAATCTAGGGGTCTCGCGTTCATTTCCGTCACTAGTTTTAGGCATGGAATTATAACCGTGTAATTGTTTTGTCGCTGAAATTACCTTAATTTTCCGGAATCTGCTAAACGATGATGGTGCTGGTCTCTGAAACGTTCTTAATAGACATTCTGTGGTTAAATATTTTATTGCATGTAGTCCTGTCTCAAGTTTCGAATAAAGTAAGAATGCATTTACTGCGTGCAATTTTCTTCGTCTTCAAGTTTTTAATGAATAGTATTCTCTCGTGTACATTGAACATGAGAGTCGAATTCTGCCACGAAATTGGCGTCACCGATGTCTCGAGAATATTATACATGACTCATGACGACAACGGAACCACAGCCTCTCTCAGTATAACTGAATTCTGCTCTGCTCAAAAATATGCTAGTCCTTGTGGCCAGTGATATCAGGTGACGAAGATCAAGTATAGTTAACAGTTTAAAGCACCGGTGTTTATCAACGTAGCACAAAAACAGACAAATACGCATTTCGATGAGTTAAAGTAACAAACACTACGGACGACGTTTCGTACACAGAACCCAAATGTTTAAAAATTAAAATTACCTTGTTTTATCCTTATAATAGCACTGAACATTACATTAAGATTTTCAAGAGGTATAAAGTACGAAAGGAATGAAAGAAAACTGAATTTTCACTTTTACTATTAAGTTACACAAAATATACGAACACAATGTACCGTCATTGAAAAAATCGGGCTTTCATCATGCTTTCACGCAACAATAAATTGTTTCCACTCCAACAGTGTAGGCCCCTAATATTGTACGAACAATTAAGTACAAGGGGGAAGACGAAACTGATAATAGTCAACTTCGTGGATGTGAAAATTAAGAGTGCCCAAGAACTTAGTTCATAGCTCATGGGCTAATTTTAGAGTGTGGAACACAGGAAAAATTAACAAAACAAAAGCAAATACTTGCACATAATGCGTGCACCTAGCGTTGAAACAAATAAGAAACTTACTTTTAGCCTTTTACAAAGTGTATGCTATATAGACATAATTTTTATTGCCAGTATTGTCAATATGAAATTCCGTGTTCAACTAGTTTTCTCTGAGCGATCACTACGGTAAAAATTCAGGTGAGATTTACCTCTACTCGAACAAGAGTTCAGAAATCAGTGTAAAAGAAACACAATTCGATGCACCCATAGAAGCCGAAATCGACGCGAGAGTAAGAACGAAACTGAGATCAAGACGAATGTCAACCTTCAATTCAATGATGAGCCTTCACTAGCAACACAGAGAAAAGGACATAGGGGAGATATGTCCACACAACAAAACCCACAGCTGACTTTCACGATGTGAGTTCAGCTGTCGAGGCTACTCCTGAGGGCGCTACCGCAGAGGTACACTAACTTTTTAGGGCCCCCTTAATGAGCTAACGTCAAGCTCAAGTCCAACAGGAAGTTTAACCGTCGCCCAATTTATTTGCGATTACTACTGCATTGCACATGAAATTAACTACAGCTCTATATTTACCTGCAGGAAAACTGAAGTTAACTTTATATGAAGAGCTAGTAACGGCTTCCTGTAACGGTCCAATCTGCACCATCGGTTCTTTCCGTTGAATGTTTTATGAAGTCAACGAAATGCGACAGCCCCACAAGACGCCAAGAGATAATGCCTACGCAGCACTCTCCACCGGATAAATTAGCTTTACTTTCTTCAGCTGAAACACGTCAATTCAAAAGCCTGTACTTACGGTTTATTGAAATTTGAAATAAATATTGATAAGCCATGAAAGTGAGTTGTAGATGGCGGTAAGCTAAGATTTAGGAGAGCATTCTCACCCAGAAATCGAGTTATCCATTTGTTACATAGCCATAGCTCGAAGGAGACGAGCAGCCAAATGTAGCCTTCCTAGCCCTGGAGCTACCGGTAAGCAAAGCAAATAAAAGGGTTAGACCGGGAAAAACAGCACTCTTCTCTTAGCATAAATTTTCCCAATATAAGCCGTCATCCTCATGGTCGATATACACAGGTGTACAGAACGATGTAATAGCTAGAAGAAAAAGAAAGCCGTCATTCGCAAAACGCATTGCCAAGGGACAAAATAGAAGATCTACACCGTTAGGAGTCTCATGGAAAAAAAGTGCGCAAACGCAACCACCAACAATCGGAGAACAGGAAAAAATAATTCTAAATCGACGCGATGGTAGTTATGAAATCACAGCGATAAATCCTTGGGGTAAGAACATAAAAACAAGAAGACACTGATTCATGAACGGTAACATATATGCAAATTGATTCGGCTATTAGTGAAAAACCGGTATAATTTGACGCTAGAAATGAGGTGCCTAGTTTTCCAACCAGCAATGTATGTAAAAGCAGATCAAAAGCGCAAGGGAACTTATTAACACATGCTGAACAAATACAAATAAGGTAAGGCAATCAAAATACCAATTTCATGAAACTTGTTGAAGAGGGCAATGTTAACTTACCTCGAAATTTTTAAAAATTCAATTGTTCGCAGTCCCATAACGAAGTCAAACATAAATTTGATAAGAACATAACCCTAGAAGCCATCTTCCACATTACCATCATTGCCTATGTGCTGATGGTATCAGTTGCGTAACGGTCCGGTAAACTTCAGATTCTGAAGTTACTCGACTTGAGAAATTCAAGCCGTAACCTAGAGCTGTCATTGGCGACGCCGAATTGCCGGAGCATTTTCGCGAAAACGTACCATCGAGCCACCCTCTGGTCTACCCACGAAGAGCGCACATTCCCAAACCTAAGAAATTATCTCACCACTCGGACTACGATACAATAAAATAATTCGGTACTTTACACTTGAGAAGTTGAAATTCTTGGTGTACAAGAGCGGTCCAAATTTCCTTGCGATCACTCAGGTGAGAGGGACCGTACTTACGGTGCTTTGTAGGACGAGGGAATATAGTATTACATGGAGTATCTGTGTCGTGCATCTACCAAACATTCATGTGGATTAAAACCTACATAAGACAACTCTATTTACAGACGAGCTCAATAAATGGACTCCAATTTTATACATACACCGTAACGATAACAAAAAAAACTATACCAATTAACCTATCAACGAGTTTTAAACGAAAATGTTCAGATTGAAAACAGAATTTCACGGAAACAGTACCCATTCGATTAATAAACCTTCTCTCAAAATGGAAAATATCAGATTCATACTTCTCCCATTAATCATTGAGTTAAGCAAGGTACTCATAAACATACAGTACGCTAAAAGACAAACTCGTGAAAGGACGTGTGTAACAAACCATCGCCAATCGAGTAACAATTGCCCCAAAATCTAAAAAAAATTGTTTTCAGTGGGGAAAATGTCAAAGAGGGAATAGTGCTTGAAACAGAAAATATCGATGCCATTTCAGACACCACACACACACCGCACGATCAAGACAAAGATAATTGTACTATTGAGAGCAGCGTTGCACGCGCTCAAGAGACACAAAAACAGGTCCACTATTTACACGTGGTGATTTTGTCTCTCATTACCAATATTACTACAGCACAACAGGAGCACATCAATCACCGTCCTCACCTCGAGAAGTGCACACCGTAACTACGAAGCTACCTGTACAAATCCAATCAAATAGTTTCCTAAGTCTACATTTTTTCACAAGAATAACAAAAATAGTCCATGGTACTTATCATGGACAGTTCAGATTATAACCAGAATTGTACATACGTGCATTGTAAATGTTGAAGGAACCAGAGCAGGTCAGAATCAACATTGGTTACACAAATCCGATCTTTGCAGTAACTTCGAAAAAGACAATTTCTCAGAACTGTTCTCGCGGTGAGCGTAGCTATTCTACCTACGACATCAAAGCATAAGACCATCGCTACCATCAAATCACGAGTTTCTTCCTCTTTGCGGTGGACGTTCTCTTTGGTTTAGCACGCAAGTCATCCTCCTCTGCCCCAATGATGTCGAGACCCAGCTGCCTGGCTCGTTTTTTGAAGTAGGCGCTGAGGTTGGCGCCCGCATGGAACTCGTCAGTGTCCTCCATGTTGTACTGCTGGCAGTTTTGGAACACCAGCAAACCGTCAGCCAGGAATTGCGCATCCGTAGAATATTTGCCGCCATTGAGCTTTTCTTTCATGGTCTGCAAGTCCATGGGCTTTTTGACCACTTGATAGTAATCAGGAACCTGAAATCAAGTAGAAAATGAGTGGTAAAACACGTGATATAAATATCGACGTTGTAACTTTCGATATTTTTGCTTATCACACATTGTAGCGACAATAAATAAAAACTCACATGACATTATAGAGGAATTCCTTCATCACGCAAGACACTAATTTGGAATATTAAATCTGACAATGGCAGTTTGGATAAAATTAAAATAAGAAAACAATACATTACACTACGGAATTATCACACGAAAAATTTACCAAGCGGTAATGAAAAAAATTAACAATGAAACCCCGAAGAAGCACTAATGAAATTTCAGAGATGTAAATACGAACCTGTTTCTTATTGACAGGCTTGAGGAAAGGCCAAGCATAGTCCTGAGCAGCGACGTCCGTGAGAAGGGTCATCAGGACACTGGTGTGCAGGTCTTCCGTGTCATGAGCGAGACTCCTCTTGCTGCTCCTGCCATTCGCGACTGGAGCGTCACTCCCATCAGGAGTCCTATCGAAGCGCCTACGTTTGGAAGGCAGGACCTCAGAGTCGTCGTCGTCGTCGTCGTCTTCGCCGAGGCTGGTGGGCACGCTACGTCTGCTGCTGCTGCTTCGCTGGGGTCCTTCCAGGGAGAGCTTCTTCTTGTTCTCCGTCGTTTTCTTGGCTTTATTCAATTCGTCACTCCTCTTCTGGGTCTTGTCATCAACTCTACTTCTCTTCGAACGCTCAGCTGTAATAAAAGGTATATTCCAATGAAATAAGCTTGATTAACAATCATAAAAATTCTACAAGGCCTAGTTCGAATTAATTATATCCACGGTTCTCTAGAAAAATGACTTAAGAGAGAGGATAAATCAGGATGATAACTTAGAACTTGGAAGTACCACGTTTGCTTGCCCATTAAACGCACCTCGGCAGAAGATGAGCTTCTTCTTTGTAGAATATGGGCCGTGTGATAATTTAGCATCAAAATGATATACTGTACAAAAACTTGTCTTTCATCCGGATATTAGTAACTAACTTAGTAAATTCTGATCCATTAATAACAAAGAAAAGTGATACCAGCTGACCTCACTCATGCCTTAAACGCTTTAACATACACCGGGAACTTCCTTCACACAAAGAATGAGAGCTGCAAAAGTTAGCACAAACAGTATCACGGAAGACACATTTTTTAGTGGCACAACACGACATTCAGTCGCTTAGTGAGATAGAATAGGTAAAACGCAATATCCCTTAACCATCTCCAAAAATATAATAAAACAGTATTGTCATAGAACGAAACAAAACATCTTGTCAGAGAATGCAACAAAACGTTATCGACAAAGAACGCTAACATATTTTTCTCGACAGAGAACGCTAACATATTATTCTCGACAAAACCCGTAAGGTTAGCAAACTCAGCACTGAAAAACCAGACACGCCCACCGGGGACATCCAACACTCACCAGGGGTCGCAGTGCATTCAGGACAGCTCCAGATGCCTCTGGGTATTTTCTTGAGCATAGCGCACTCCTGATGGTAAGAACGAGGACACGTGTCGCAGCAAATGAGGGTACCGCCAGTGAGGCACGAATCGCAAACGTCATCTTCAAATCCGCCATCTTCTTCTTCCTCCTCTTCGTCCTCATCAGCTTGTCCATCATCCCCTTGGTCTCTCCTATTATTGTTTGAAGAATCTGTCTCCTCCTCCTCCTCTTCTTCTTCTTCTTCCTCTTCAACATAAATGGTCCTGTTCTTTCTAGGGCTCTTGGTTTTCACTTTGGGCTTGCATTTGTCACAGAACCAGTCCCCAGCTGGAATGGACTTTAGCTTGGGTTTGAGGCAATATATGTGGTGCCCTTTATCGCAACCGTCGCACAAAAGCATTTTGTCATGGTCACCTCCCTTGCGACAAATCCGACAGCGTGTTCTTGTTAGAGACCGAGACCAAGTTATTGAATTGTCCAACGTGGCCAGGTGAAGGAATATTTGCGAGAAACTTACACTCGACATGAGAGAAAGCTCCCACCTTTCGATCGGCAATCTCAAAGCATTATCTGGAATAGCATTGATCTCACGCGAGTCACCCATTTCTGACTCAGAATCGGAATCGTCAGAATTGTTGGTACCATTCTCGAGTTTTTGCTGATGATGCTGTTGCTCTTCCCTCTCTTTGTCTCGTTTCTCAACGAGTTTACGTAATCTTTTTTCAGCTTTACACCTCTTCTTCTTCGCTTTTTCGGCCTCAGCAAGAGGAGGCTTCAGATACTTGGTCTCAACACTCTGTGCAACCTGAAGAACAGCCACAGAGAGCTGCCGAACAACGTTAGTTCGCTGCTCTTCTTCACTTAATGCAATTTCATCTCCACTTGTGTTGTTGCTTCCAGAGGGCGAGTGCGTCTCAATGCCCATCGATGCCTTGAACTGAGCTATCCTCGTTTTGCCACCCCAGGTAAGTCCACTTGTGTCCAGTTTTTCATTATCTTTTCCCGCAACGCACTGTCGCCAGAGAGCGCGATCTGGGACTTGTAGTCTCCCTAACACGCCCACAAAAAGTTTCTCCTCGACTTCCAAGATCATATCTCGCAAAGTGACTTCTAAAATATGGTCGATAGGAGTGCCGATGGGGAAGTTCAAATTTGTATCCAAGTCTCCACCTTTCTTGCCTCCTGTTCTTTTGGACTTGCGAACGACAGTGTCTGGATCAGAATCCTGTTAGGAAAAGAAACCTTGTTTAACAAACAGACAATTATAACAATTGAGAGAAAAACAAAGTTCAGAGTCGACGTGCTCATTCAAACTACCAAGATCATGAACAAAATAACACAATGCAATATCAAGTTCACTTACTGCGGGACTCAAAATGAAGAGAGGGCAGTTTTTGATGCTGTTCTCTATCTTGGATCTGTAGAGAAGAATATTTTCTTTGAGCACACTTTCCCTCTCACCCCTGTCGTTGAGGCCATCTATGAGCGCTTGAATGTCTTCTTCTTTGTAGAAAAAAGACCATTTCGGACGTTTGGTATCTAATGTGTGTACGGGACAGGTCTCAGCGTTAGCCGTGCACAGACCAAATACTTCAACTTCAGCTTCATCTTGCCCAACTTTGACGTCTGTGGACACGCCGTTGACAAGCTTGTCCTCGACTTCCTGAGGCGCGGAGCTGCTCAGCAGGCTTTTGGCAGTACTGTCAGCGTGATCGGGGTCTACTATTATGGAAGGTTTCTCCTCACAAGATTCTTGGGAAGTCACGTCCCCATTCGTCAATGGAGTTGAGCATTTAGGGGATTTGGAGAAAAATTTAGTGATGGATTGATCCTTGGCGGATTTTTTTACACTTTTGGGTGTATTTTGAACCGACGTATTCGTTGCCTTGAGCAACTTATTGGCAACAGCAGTGGGAGGAGGCGTGAGAATCACTCCAGTGATCGTATTCGCAACATTTTCGGCGATTGTTGCGTTTTCAGCAGACCCGTTGACCTGAGGAGACCCGAGAGCGCTGGTGTCATTCTCTTTGTCGCTCGTGTTGGCTTTCTCTTCAATGTTCTCCTCAGGCGCCACGATTTGCTTGGCCTCGCGTTGCAGACGCGCCAGAGTGTCTCCACACGCCTCAGGTCTCACGTCCACCACGTCCTTGGTAGCCACGTCATAACACGTGCCCGGGAATGGGTCATCGTCCTCAATGAAGAGGCCAGGCAGAGAAGCGAACACCCAGTAGCGGCGATGTGCACGGTCTTCTCCCAACGATATGGGGTTCGTTTTGGCCGACAATGTCATCAGCTGCAAATGGTACAGAATAGATATTTGATACGCACAATTGTGAATAGTACCTAAAATGTATATATACTCGTATATACAGAATTATAAATGTTACAGAAAGTAAATTGATGCATACAGCTGTAAGTAGTACATAAAAAGAGTTACGATATGCAGTAAATTAACGAAGTTCTTTAGTATGCAATGAAATTCGAGTAGAACAAAAACAAAAGGTTATTTCGACATTAACAGAAGGCTACAGATTGACTGGTAGTTACATTATATATTACGAAATGTGTACAACGTGTGAGTGAAACCGTAATTTCAACTGCACACATAAAACAAATGCGTAACATTTATGGCTACACTAAAATAATACTGACAAGTGTTCACTAGCCATTCGCCCTGAATCCAATCGACACCGTACCTGGTCTAGGAGTTCCATCTCTTTCTTAGAGTGTTCTAGTTTCCGCTTTTCCCTGATTTTTTCCAGCTTTTCTTCCCTTCCTTTCCTTTCCTCTTCGTCTTCCTGTTCTTCCTCCGCGCCCTGCGACTGCTCAGATTCAGCAGGGGCTGCGGCACCAGGCACGCCTTGAGGTTGCTTCTGCTTCTTTTGCCGAATTTCCTTTTTCTTCAAAACTCTGAAGAAAATAGAACTACGTTTAACCAAAAATATTAAAATAACGACTAACGCTTTGCATAAGACAATATCAGACATCTAAATATGCATTGAGTAGTCTAAAAGTTAATAAATATAAAGCCAAAAGACCACGCCATCCCATGCAAGAAGTAGGCACAACAATTTATTGCACAACTTAAAAGGAAGCTCCTCAAGTTCTGAACCTGAACAAGTTTCACAGCACAAGACATGCGACCCACAAATTATCCCACGTGCAAACACACGATTTAAACAGAATGATCAGCTCCACGTCATGGCAACCCAGCCCAAACTAAAACCAGTGACGGGGGCGCACTGACGCTTACTATTGAAGAACAGGGTGCAGCAAAATCATGACACATTGGCTGGTTTGAAATAAAATACTGAATGAACGTAAATACTTTTATTTTCCAAGTATTCATACACTGCAATTTCGTTTAATTTTCTTCCGGATAATTAAAATACTCTTGGCTATTTTTCCAAATTGCTTCAATTAAGCCAACAAACGCATTCAATCATTTTGCCACACCATACAAAAGAACATCTAAACCAACACAACACACGTCGCGGCAACGGCACGACGACCTCGACATGAAATTTCTCAGGTCTCTTACCGGGCAGCATGTTCCTCTCTCTCCATTTGCTTGTAGGAAATTTGGTGATCGCGAAGGGCCATTTTCACTTCCCTGGTCTTGTCGAAAGCTTCCTCGAGTCTGTCACGCACGCTGGCATACGTCAGGATTTGGTTCATCAGCAGCTGTAGTAACTTGAGTTTGTCTTCTGTGATGAGGATAATCGCAGGACGTCAATGTAGTTATAGGAGAGGCTCTACTTTCAAAATAAGTGCGAAAAGCACGAGACACAAAAATGAAACACAGAATCTAAAAACTTTCAAGAATATATTTAAAAATAAATATTGTGAAAAGTAATCAACAATCTTCACAGCTAAATAAATGGATTAAGTGCTTTGCAGACAGCGACATCAAATGCAAAAACCGGCAGCTACAACTGCTCCGCCCCACGGTCTTCGAAGATAGAGCGACAAACACTGCCGAGTTGTTCATTCCTGATTCCACACATTCCGCACGCTGATAGCTCCAGTTGAATGTTTTACTGGCAGGCGTTAAAGTTATCCCCCATTGGTAAACATTCCCCCACTGAACCTAGATAGAGGAAAGCTAGCAGTATTGGTAGGCATTCCCAACGTCTGTGGCATAAACAATGTTGAATAAATTTTCTATTAATAACATTACAACGTTCTAAAATAGAAGGAAACCACAAGCAAAGTATCAATAGTCTCGGCAATTATCTTTTAGGCACAAGCATGAACGAGAAAACTCTCGCATAGTTTCAACAACTTTAGGCTCAATTGTGACATTGACTTCATATACTTCAACAACCAAAGCTCTTTCACACTCTTCTCACTTCCACACGACCGTCCCTGCTGAAGATACAAGCCCTTCAATGAAAGAACAAAAAGTGTAGCTCAAACGTGAACTCTATAGGTTCAACAAACCAATGTGATAGTCGAAAACGCTCTTCACCGACAGGTCCTTCACGATCTGAGGCTCATCGAGCTTGAACTGCAGTCCAGGGTCGTCCAAATGTTTGTAGCCACCGCGGTTGAAGTGTCTGTAAATGAGAAGTTGATTAAAAAAACTAGCATTTTATCAATGTGAAGTTACGTTACCCCCATAGTAATGGATATCACTTTCATCACATTCGATATTGAATTGAAGTTTCGCTTCAAATAGACAAACGTAACGCTTCCTACATCGTTTATAAATGCTAGTACGATAACTCGCTTGAAAAACGTATTGTTTTAAACCCTAAAATTAAACCCACGCCAGACCTGTGAGGCCAACGTTGAACACTGTGAAGGGTTGAACACTCAGTGTTACCTGTGAAGAAAACTTAAGTACCTTCTAACACAATGTGAATAATTAATCAAACAGTACACCTGTGAAACAACAGCTAAATAATGCGCAGAAGCTAGAAAAGCATAAATATAGTTTTTAAGTTCTTAATTTAATCGTATTTATAATTATACGTTCGATAACTCGCGCATGTACCTCAACAGATGTTTCTGATTTATGACAGAGCTTAGATAGAGCAAAAATGACAACTAACGTAATTATTCTGAAACCTACTTTATCTTATTTTACTGAAACCTACCTACTTTACAGTAGGCAGAAGTATTATAAGAAAGAAGCCAATATATTTCTTGTAAATCACAACACTATTCAATACTTATGTGAGACTGCTCAATGCAGGGCGATATATTGATACTCAGTAAGCTCTAACAGCACACGCAATCCCGTGATCAAAACATCCGGTCATAGAAGTAGCAGGCAGGAAAGAAACCTTTGCTACAATGCGTCAATTTTATACGTCATGCTCGGCCGCTAGAAGATGGAAATTCAAGCACTATTTTTGCACTTTTTCTGTCTCAAGAATGACCAACTTCCGATCAGAAAGTTTCATTAGCTATGTAGAGTTCCCTCCAAGTCATGATCGAAGAGCAAAAATGACTTCACAATGCAAGGTTGATACCAAGTGATAATCCAACAAAAAATGTGTCCCAACATCTATTTTAACTTCCAACGTACAATCCTTATAGGCAAACAAAACATAAAAAGAATTAGTTAATACTCAAAACGTAGGCCCACACCACGAGGGATAAAAAAAAAATAACTCCAGATTTATAACACACGTTCACACCTCTACAGAATATAAAAACAACTTGCGCTATAAAACACACGTTCACACCTTTAAAGAATATAAAACCTTCCGCTTCAAAAAGCATATTCACACGAAAACAAGAGTGCACACCTCCACTGAGCGTTGGCGTTGTCAGCCCCAGAAGAAAGGATGTGGAGCCGGACCACCTCTGTGAGAGTGAGGGCGTCCAGAGGTAACTGGTGGAGGCTGGTGCTGTGGTGCTGACACGCCCACCGTGATGCTATGTTCGCGAGCTTGACAGCTGCAGCCCGCTGGTCGTTTTCGCCGGCGTTGGCATTCAGGCCTGGGCACAAGCGACAAAAATTCACAAACATGGAAAGAACGAACGCTGTAAAACTAGTTCTCTCAGAAATGGTTTCAAAGAAAATAGATTCTAAATTGACAACAATATAGTCTCCAAAACCGCAGAACTAGATCAGGAATATTACCCTAAATTTCAAATCGTACACCTGAACTTCAATCCTAGTTCACACATGTTGCAAGGGCTTAAAATTATATGATATATTGAGCATTTTCATTATGAATCTTTAGAATAAGATGTCAAGAATATTGAGCCTTACTCAAAGAGGCATCCACCGTCGTGTCCGCAGTTATTTCTTCATCCTCTTCTTCTTGTAAGCTGAAAACTGCTCCCAACAGCAGCTGGATGACGTCGTTAAACACACCTGTATGTAGTGAACACAAACAATTCAAAATCAACTGTTTTCATGTAAAAAATATGAATTTGACGTGGATGAAAAACATTTACCCCAAACAAAAATCACTGCCGAAACTTTGGTCACTGGAAATATCGATGAGAAACATTTAATTTAACATTCAAAAATTATCTACGCAGAAAAACAATACCACTTTATCACAAACCTTTAAACAGGTTTTAGAACATCTAATTTGTACAGAATATTGAATCATTCAATACACAACGCGAAACAAGTAAACCTGTAGCAAAGTGTACTATTGTTAGTAGAAACATATCACTAAGTTTTACTCATCACGAAAGGTCTTCTCAGTTTTACATCCCAAACACCTTTTTTTACCAACATGAAAATATCGAGTTACATCAGATCCCAAACCATATATTTTCATAAGATTACACACAGTAAATGAACATTTTCATAAAATTCTCTATTACTAATAAAAATTTTCTCAAAATTACCTACGTTTGAGGTACCACTCTTACTACCAGTCTAGGGTCCACCTTCCACTATACACGACTACCTCACATCGGCTATCCAATTGGTGAGCGAACATCGTTAATTTGTCACTTGCACGCTTATAAATTATGCTCTCCGTGGCATAACTAATTTGGATGGGCTAACGTTAACTTATAGCCAAAAATCAAACCCCGCGTTGTTAAGCTTACAATGCAGTCTAAACACTGCGCATGTTACGACTGGTGTTAAACGTAAAATTACCAAAAAATCTATTTACAAATGAAGCTTACCAACACCCATCACAAATGCTAATCTAATCTACACTTTGATTCATACTTGGTAACTAACTCACTCACACGGTCTGTGTAACCTAGTGACCGTGAGGATGCAGCAACCACAGCCCCGACATATCTCGGGATGGATCGCTGAGGAGTTGAAAAAATACACAGACAAGATTGAGGAAAAACTTTCTACGTGAACTAATAATAATATTGACTATTGCATAACGTTAATTAAGAGTACATTTTTCCTTATGAAACACAAAACGCACACAAAGTGGACGTGTTGCATACATAGACAGCTCTTACCGGCCACTTCTTTGGTGACGATGGCGTTCTCGAGCATCTCAAAGGAAATGCCGTGCGGGTACACATCGTGGAGCTCCAGGACGTCAGAGAACGCATTCAAAAACTCCAGCAACGACAGGAAGCTGCCGAACAAATAGTTAGGGATGCCGCACGCTACAGGCACCGGAGTAGGCAGGTTCTGGTGGAAGATGAAGTGGCGTTAAAAATTGGTACATGCATGACTAGAACTTAGAACTCGATTTTCGTGTACAGTTGAACTCTAAGATTTAAATTTAAGTTCGACTGTACATTCAAAAGACATATCTCTTAATTAACTGGTGTCAAATATGTTGACAAGTGTAAAAATATTGTCAACATACAAGTTTTTCAGTAGTGACTCAATAAAAAAAATTAGCTACGACACTCGAATTTAGTCAGGCAGATTAGATCTGCAACTTACAGTAAAGATGTACATTAAATGCAAAACCGCAATTATACGAGTATTCACTATGATTTAGTTGAATAACACCCCAAATATTTTTACGACGTTTTGATGACTACAGCAGGATTTTGAACATACCTACCTACTTTTTTCAACACAAATTGGTTATAATGACGAAGAGTGTGGGTGCTTGTGGCTTGATATTGGTGCAAACAGTGCGCTTCAAAAAAATTGGTATACACGCAGTCGAACTTTCATGCACAATGATTAGATTATTATTAGTTCGTTTAAAGTTTCTATCCAAATAAAATATGATGCAAAGATAGGGAAAAGCAGTAACCATTTAGAATGGACTATTGAGGACGTGGAACCTATGCACATAATATATCCCCACACGAAGTCCCCTGCGCGTAGACGCAGCAGCCTAAGGATGAAAAGGAAGAAATGACGAGGTGATAGTAAATAAGGTGCGAATATTGAAATTGAAGGGAGAAAAGTGGCACGAAAGACTGAAATCCAATCGGCAGACCTATAACTGAGGTAGCTTAACAGTGTTCACGGCAGTCCCCATAGCATACGATAGCCAAGCCTAGATAACTTAACCTTATTGCCCATCCTATGCCCTCTGAGGGGTCCAGGTTCAAGACAGGTAGGCCTTATCAAAACCAATCACCAAGGCAGAAACAGAATATTATGCAAATATTTTTAAAATCAGTAAGAGCACTGCGAGAATTACGTATAAGAACAGAAAAAGACGTCCCCCGTATCAACCCTCTACTGCCCCACGTACGGAATTCGGCACATTTAACACTTTGACTGCGACGTGCGCCATATATGGTACACGCTATCATCTAACCTAACGTAACGAAAACAGTAACATACACGAATACAAATTTTCAAGTTTACATCAAATTTATATTCATTACTCGAATAAGCTAGTTGAAAAGATTAAGGAGAAAATGAATAGGAAAACCAAATTCGTTACAGCAAATCCTATAATTTTGAACTCGCAGCGGAAATTTTTGTCAACATATATTTCCTGTATGGAGAATCGCAATCAAAGTGTTGATACAATTACTTCCACATATGCTTTATGTTTGTTTAAGCAAAATGCAGCCTACCAACAGGAAATATTGCCCGGCTATTATTGTTTTACATCCAATGTAGAACTGACGTGCATTCAGAAGTCAATAAATATCATGTGCGAATTGTTAATCAAGGCAGTCGAGAGGTAAAAGTTGAAAGTGAGACTACAACGTATTGAAACGGTCTCTCAAATTCACCGACCTTGTGACCTCCACAGATGAGATCCTCTCTCGGTTTGAGCCAGTCTTTCATTTCGAGAGCAAGAAGCTTCCTCTGCTCCTTCTTCACGTCTCTTTCTTGTTTCTTTTCAGCTTTTTCTTTCTCTATCCTGAGCCTAAGAATTTCCTTCATTTCTGCGAAATGCTTCTGACGCTGCTCTATTATTTTCTGCTGTTCCAGCCTGTTGCGTTCAACCTCTTCCGCTGAGAGGACAGGCTTGGGTTTGTTGGACGAGTTGAAGTTGAGCTCGGGCTGCTTCGTTTTGATGCGCTCCCTGTAAAACATGACGCCACAGTAAAACAGAGTAATTAATCAGTTCACTTCCTAAATCCGGAGTTACACACAGGTCATCTGTAAAATTACACAAAAATGAAAAACTTTCAGGAATGATAATCAAAAAGAAAAAATTTCAGTTTGACTAATTCGCGCAATAAATGTATCTACAGCAAAACTTACTAATATGACGCGTCATGTACCTCAAAATATTACAGAAAGAAGCTAATGCTGAAACGCTCAATCGATTCTCGAAAGTGCAGCTGAATTCTGACAGGTTGCTCAGGCTGTCCTGCTCAACAGCAAGCAGCCTACGAGTATACACAGTAGCTAATACATCAAATTAATTCTAAAGTGTTCGCTAATTGTGTGTCAAATGGGTGTTTCTAGCAGAACACCTAAAACCAATAATCATACACGATAATAAAAACAAACGAATTTACATAAGAAGAAGAAGGTTCGACCACCACATAACACCACCATAAAAAACAAACATCGAAGTGTACAGCTAAGCACACAGTACATCTGTTAAGCTCCACAACACCAACACACAAGATTAGATAGTACTACAAGCTTAACACACACAATAATAATACTCAGATCATGATCACGGTAGACGGTAGAACAGTATGAGGGGGAACATGGCAAGAAAATAGAATCGAGCGGTCAATTCTTCGGTCGCTACCCGAGACCCACACCATCGCCACACCATTAATCGCGCACGCCACAACCACGAAGACAACAGAGACAAAAACATGAACTCACAGTTTACGAGAAAGCTTTTCTTCAAAAGACATGGACGGACGTCCGCGCTTCTTGCCAACACCGTCCTCGTTGTTGCCCTTGTTGAGTTTCTCTTCCTTCTTGTCCCTCAACTTGGACTCCTTGTTCTCTTTCTTCTGCTGCTTCATTTGAGCATCCTTGCCTCGCGGGCTGAGGCTGAGTGGAAGTTTTTTACTCCTCGACTCCTCAAACTTGGGGGTTGGGCCAGGGAAAAAGTCGCTGTAAGACCGTGACTTGATGTCGTACTTTCGGGAGATGTTGCTCTGCGGGCACCAGAGGAGTGTGTGAACGCTTTAGATCATGACCATCACTACAGGAAAGTTTATGTAAACGCCGTGTTTGATACAAATAACCCCTGATCGTAAAGGATGGAAGAAAGTGACGTAAAATACAATTATGAATAACGTGTACATTAAAGTGTGAGCTGCATGCATAAATCACACTGAAACTAGAGATGTGGAGGAAACCAATTTTGGAAGCTACCATCGGAAAAGAATATTCGTTGAACGCTATGACGCTGACAATTTCATGAAAAATAAAAACCTATATGAAGGGAGTTGAAACTAACGAGACTTCGCACAATGAAAATCTTACAAACATACAAAACATTAAGATTCGATATGTACCAGAACTAATTATTCAGGGTGAAAAAATCCAATACAAGAAACTCTGGAAAAATCCAATAAAAAGAAACATCCAACAAATTATTTCATTAACAGCAGTTGAACTACTACAATTTGCCTCTTAAGGGAGAGTAATTCAAATAGTCAATATTTGAAAATATCCTGAGATGGAAATATCATCCCCCCACACATGTCTCGCAAGGCAATCGACGGCAGCAGAGCGAGAATTGCTCGGTAACCGCGTCATATAAGATTTGGTAACACTCTCAGCTCCCAAGATAATAGGATTTGTCCACTTGTAATTTTTCTTGTAGGGCTGCCTCAAGAGTCGGATCTACACGACTAGGCCAAGAACGCGATTTAAATTGTAACAAGGAGTTCAAAATGAAATTTCTAGATTGGAAGAAAGCATACGTCGAGAATGACGCCATCTACTGGACGGAATTTTTATATATTGATCATTTGGATTACTGTCTATCAAAACGCAAGGTGAAGTAATTCAATCGCTGTTAATAAGTTCTTTTAGTTGGACATCTTTATTTTCATCAGATTTTTTAAAAGTTCCCATTCTTTTATCACCCTATATAATTGACCCGGTATTTTCACCGTGCCATCTTTTAACATCGGCTATTTTAATTTACTTTGCTATTTGGCAGTTTGATTGGATAAACATCGGCGGAAGTCTACAATACATCTCCGTTTTGGGCAATATTTCCATACTGACTTCTTCACATTGAGAACACGCATGACACCGCAACATGGAGCTCATCGTCTGAGCGATACCAGCTCTTCTTCAATGCAGACTGCCCCAAAAATCAAGTCCAATAATCTGCACAGGACATTTACCTTGAGTTGCCAAAAACCCTCTGGAGTGAGTTCTGTGGAGACCTTAAGCAAGAGCTTGCATTTCTCTCTCGTGAAGATGTTCTTGCTGCGTCTGATCTGCTCCCACGATACTATGTGGCGCTGTGCGAAGGAAACAACCTGTTAATATTCAACTGCACAACCACATCTGAAACAGGAGCCTAAAATGACATCGTCCTTCTGTCAAAATTATGGGCGAGTTTTTCTATCTAATAGAAAAAAATTGACGCAGAAAAGGGCTGAATAATTACACACCCTTTAATACTTTAGCCGAGGAAACACTGCATCAGCAACGGCAGCTGGTATTTAGAAAATGGAAGCCATGAGTAGACACGTGGAAGCACTACAAGTACTTGTAGTAATTGGTAGGTTTCTTGATGCGTCAGCGAACTTCAGAAAGTGAACAAAGAAAAGTTACGTAGTCAATGGGTTATAGACTAAATGGCTGCTTGAAGACTACAACTATTAAAAATCGAAAACTGAGCCATGAAATAACGAAGAAGATTCAACCACGCAAAACATTCATCAAAAACATTGCCGACTAAGCAGCAGATAACTAAAAACTCGGTATCCATGAGTAACTGTGCCCAAAAAAGCATGGTGACAAATGTTTACACTTGGTAGGACGCTTTATGAGCCATTCCTGCTCTATCATGAGTTACACACCCTTCAACGCACATCCATTGGAAAACTACATTTTCAACACTACATGTACCGGAAGAAAATTCCCAAGATATGTAAAACCTCAAATGACTACAAGCTTGTCTCTCTTTAAAATGAAAATATTCCAGAAACATTTATTAACAATTTTTACCCTTGAATCAATACAGAATAGAAATACTCGTACAACGTCCCACACTCATTACTTCAAAAACAACTTACAAGGAAACAAACTTAATGGTACATCAAAAAAATAATTTGCAGGAGCACAAGACTGCATTTACTTACTCGACAAGTCTTATAATCCCATGCAAGCTCTTCCTCCACCTCGTACTTGAAGGTGGCATAAGGAGGTTCGCTAAGTGCTTTCTTTGCAGGTGACCCCGCTTTGACAGGGGTACCAGACTTGCTCTTGGTAGGAGTTTTGAGGGCTATGACCTGGATTTCAGAGTCAGGGCTATCTTCTTCATCATCATCCAAACAAATTGGCTTTGATTCGGATCCATCCTCTCCCAGATTGAGGGGATCTACAGGGCCACTTTGACCTTTACATGAAGAAGAGGCGACTGTTTCCTCATCGGAGTCAGCCATTTGCTTTTCATACAAGGCTACCTCTTCAGGAGTAGGATATATTACTCTCAAAACCTGAAAAAATGATCAGTTAGTTAATAACATAGAAACACCGCTGTTAACTTTATCCCATCTAATTAAACATCTGATAAATCCGATAAACCAACGGAAGTTTTAAGCACAATAAGAAAAGTTTCCAAACAATTCTTGAGATGATATCAGACCAATAGTCAATACGAAGTAGCAAATGAATTTAATGAGTACAATAGAGATGAGATGAAAGAGTACAAGAGCAAATCAAATAATTCATTCGTTCAATATCTTTCAACTTTTGCTAAGCTTCATCACTATGTTTTATATGAATAACTTTCATTAACCATATGAACTAGTTTTACGATTTATGTAATTTGGTGAGCAGCAGCTAATCTGACCACTACATTAGGTCTGATGTCCGTACTTCAGTAAACAGGAGAAAATTTTGCACCACCGAGCCACTGCCTATTTCAGCTTCAGTTTGAACTTGCACGTATCTACGTTACAAATCAGTCAGCCAGTCAGCTTACTTAAAAATGAACATGTTAACTCTGAACACTCACCTACAAACCCATCACTGATGAAATCTGTAATCTGGAGTTCACTTTTCACTAGTTCATACCTCCTCAACAACAGATCTCAATTCATTCCCCACACATCCCCCACATCGGATCACATTAATAGTTTGCCTGTGTATCAACACTTATATTTTACTTGCTTCAACATGAAATTTTCATATTTGAATTTTTAAAATAAGTAGAACCATTAACCCTAGCAAAAAGAAAAAACAAACGTGATGGAAGCATGTCAAATTTTAAAACATGGAAGTGTCACAGAATTCAAATCCATCACCTTTTATAGAACAACTAGAACAACCTAACCCTGAGCATTCAAACCTACCGGACGTGTAAACCCACTGGAACTAAGCAGCCATTGTGCTAATGATATACAGACCAGTACATCGGTCACTGACTTTACTCAAACTCGTGTTATTAACTAATAGCACCTTAATTAGTTCCGAATAACATACACCCTTTTACATGGAAGTGTATTAAATAGAAATTCATACCATGGAGCTAATCAAAAACCGAACTTATATCCCACGTATGGTCAACAGTCTTCCAAAGTTAATGGTTACTAGTGAAATTTATAATATGACGGAAGCTGTTAATACAAAAACAAAGATACTTCAGACCATCCCTATGAAGAACAAATGCTGAAAAAAATACTATATGGCATAAACAAGATGCAACTGGAGCTGTGTAAGAAATTCTTTGAAGAGACATTCTTAACATGTGGTGGGAAGTTAATTATCTCTTTTACGGAGGTATTGCTCAATTTATGGTCATCAATGTACCAAAAGTACAATGCTATATCCCTGCAAGAGTGAGGAATTCAAGCTTGCCTTATAATTACATGTAGATCATTTCACCTAATTCAATAGTTAATTAACAATGCAGCATACTAGAAGAGAAGGTGACATCCTGTAGCCTGAAGTTATTTTGTCCTCCTGGTAATTTAAATCACAGTTCCCTCACCATAAGATGACTCTGGCCACTATACCCACCTTACAATCATACCAGTGCTTGTTGACAATAGCCTCCACACACTCTCCAGGGAAGTACCGGTCACGACAGTGGTTGAACACATCTTCACTGACATCAGCTTGGCGGCCTCTTCGAGTCAACGACGCAAGGTACAGCAAAGGAATTTTCAAGGACTGAAAATTAAAACAAAACAGTCACCATTAATTTAGCCTACTAACCCTAACAATATCCATTGAAAAATGTGTCTAAAATGTTTTAAATAGATAACACAGACACCTCAAAACATATAAATTTGGAATTTGGACAAACAGGTTATTTTTTATCAACTGCCAGAAAAAGTTCAATTCAATATTCTATGCCAAGCAGTTCTACAAAGAAATTAACAAGTCATTGCTTTTTACTTCAGAAAAGGCATAGCTTAAATTAGGCATAAACCTTCAGAAGAGCAGCACCGAGACGCTAAAAGGACGCTGCAAACCACTCAGCTCACCAATGACACACAATGGCATTCGAGTATAGTACAGGCTGAGTTTCACCAATCCTGCAACTTCCTGGCCTGAGGCTTGCAGGCACAAAAAAATCCAATGGTTCTCATAAAACCCACCCTAAAATGCCAATACCCTGCCTGGTCTTAGTCAGTTTGGACAATGTTATGACTATATTGTCAAAGAATTTTAAGAAGAAAAATTCAGATGAATCACAGATGTTGCCGAATGCCAGAATTCTGGATTTGATAGGTTCAACCTGCAATGACTTGTAATGGCATGAATGTACTATGATCACTAGTATTAATGGACAGAAAAGCCTCCTTAAAGCATTATCCTGCAGTGACAACAGTTGACTTGCAATAGCATTAATGGACAGTGACCAGTCATAATGGCATTACTATAGTAAAAATTTGCAATACCATTCAAGTACAGTGATCAAACTTGAAGTTAACACTAACTGTACCATTACAAAAGCCAAGGAGCTTGTCAAAAATCATCACTAGAAATTTCCATACTCACAGGAGTGATGCTGGCAATAAATTTTACTCCTTTGGCCTCAGAATCGAGGGCCTCCTGATAAGTGAGGTTGGGTCGGCCTGTGATCTCGCAGGTCCACACCATGGCATTGCACAGCACCAGACGCTCCCAGTACTCACTGCAAGAACAAAGCAACAGTCAGAGGTAGTTTGAACTAAGTTTTTCATGACTTTTCCATGTCAAAACCAAAGTGCACAATACTACTGTATATTACAGGAGGTTAAATTTATTTAGAATTTTTTTTTGAGCTTCCACACTTGAAAGAAGTGAAACTCAGTACTGACAAAGACAACTGACAAATATTTCCATCCTCAACAGAATTCCCTACACAAGATGTAATTTTAGAACCTGATGACAGAATATTCATGCAGAGTATGAATTAAATTCAGTAATTCAACCTAAACCAAGGGGTTCATTTTTTGGTAGCTAATGAATGAAAGGGAGGGAGGTTGATATTTCGTTAGAAACAAAAAGGCATGAAATTTATTGTTGATAGTAATTTGAGAATTCATAGGCACACTTCTTGAAAATTATACTATAAAAAAAGGTCATACATAGGATCAAATTACACAATGACATACAGCTCATTTTTTGAGCCAATGGGCTCACTTTTCAAGGCCTAAAATGAGGAAAAAGTGGTTTGACCATTGGAAACTTTCAGACCTACATTTAACATTTGGCAGTTGTTGTGATCTCTATGAATTTATGGGCTCCTTTTTTTAAAAAATCATTGGTAATTAAACATGATTGTATCATAAATTACACACTGGTCAAAAGAAGTTTTCGACAAAGTTTTCCAAACTTTGTTCTATGTGCATAGTGCTGCTATAGGTTTGAGGATGTAAAATTAATTTAGGTATGGCTTCTTCTTTAAAGTTTTCATACCTAAAACAGTGAGAAGGGAATAGCAGATTCCTGACAACAATACCATCTTTATTACTTCAAACTCAGCCAACTTTACTTCAGAAGGCAAAGTTACTCATAATTATATGAATTCAAGATAATCTCTCAGCAGGTTTAACTAAAAATGATAAACCTTTAGCTGTTGCCATCATGCTCACAAAGAAACAAATAAATAGACTGAGTACAGTAGGTACACTGGTAAAATAAAATTGCTACTTAATCTGATATCAGATTTGCAATGCAGATTGTAATTTAAAACTTGATAAGTTTTCATTCATAAAAGATTTTTAAAATATGGACTTTTAAATCTACTAAGAATACTACTAACATCCTATGTTACCTATGTATCTTATGTAAACATTGCATTCAACCTTTTATAATTACAATTACCCCATGTACATGTTAAAACTGATGTCAAAGTCATTTCATTAAAACTGATTTCTTTAATGAGCTTTTCATTACTGAAATAATTTTCTTTCTTAACAGAATTAAAAATAAGAAACATCTTGAACCTGGTATGCTCAGAAAAGGTGCTTAAGNTTAAGATTAAGGTACTTTATCATGAAAGTTATGGAAGTCAACAGCTGTTAGGAGTTTGGTGTAAAAATTTAAAGGTGAGCAGATACACATTGGAATGGAATAAAGAGATAGCTAGAATGTGTACACAAAACAACAGTAGAGCAGAAGAAACAATGGAAGACTTTATTTTTTAATGTAATATGTATCAATATCAAAATTAAATCTAAATGAATGTAGTTTATGAGCAGCATGGAAAAGTTAAGTGGTGTGCCAAAAGTGATGGAAGATGATTAGGATGAGCTATCATACATGACTGGAGGAATAGTGTAATTCAACAATTTGATGCAATGAAAAATTTCTTGGTGGGAGCCCAAATAAAAGATCAACATATAATTATTTATTAACAAACTGGATTACCTAGCGACACTCATGATCATAAATAGCATGATAGAGCTCAAAAATAATACTCTGTGAAATTTCTTCCTGAGGCAGATTCACAACCAACAGCACTGCAGGATTTAACCTGTAAGTGTAATGCACAATACCTAGAGAGACTTTATAAGCCAAATTAAGGGCCTCAACAGATGTTGGACTTTTCATCAAGATCACATTTGTACCATAAAGTTGAGATTTGAAAACTAAAAGAGAAATTTAACTTTGATCTGCTTCAATGCAGGGCTACTGGGGAAATTTTGAGTAACTCAGGACATGTGGCCCACTGTATACACACTGCATACAAGGATTGGGGTGCCTGAAGTGTATAGAACACCTCAAATTTTGAATTTGGGCTTCAAAGTCTAACATTTTAAAAATGAACTCCTCCCAGTAAATTTCAAAATTACTCCAATAAAATATTCTATGAATTCAAGCGACACTATATCAATTTTTTTCAAGTTTGACCTTTTCAAATCTAGGAAGAAAAATCTGAAAGGTTAGAGACCATAGATTTTTGATACTGTATGTAAATAATAGTTGGCTGTAAAGCCCCTCACAAGAAATGGTCTATTTTGCCAAATGGTGAAATTTGGGATCCCTTTGTACGGGAACTGAGGGCACTTCATAAAAAATTCAATAAAATTTTTTGCTTATGCAAGCTTATTATTTACAATAAGCAATAATGCTTGCTCAATATTTTTTCAGGTACTTGCATGACACAATCAGGAAGGAGTTATTTGCCTTTAAAGGGGACCATCCCATATTTTAAAAAGTTTTCCCTATGGGACAGATGTGCTTCAAAATTGGCACACATATGTAACTCATTTAAAAAAACACATTTTGCTGAGAACATTTTTTCGATTTTTTTTGAAAGAAAATGAGTTATCAAAAGAAAATTAATTTTTTTAACATTTTTCAAATTCAAACTCACCTCACAATATTTGCTCTAAAACAATGGGACAACACATATCAGTTTGTGGGTCTAAATGTGTAGAATGAAGTTATGCTCTGACATTTTTGAAAAAAAATTATGATTTAATTTTATTTCAATTTTACCAAAAAATCAAAATTTTGCTCACTTTTTCCCACAGAGGTTGGTATCTTTTTTCAAACGCAATAAATTTAATATTTCAGAGTGTGGGATTATGCGCAATAAAATTCCTTATTGAATGAGTTATGAGCCATTTCCATGCAACTAAAACTGTAGATGGAGTTTCCTTTCAACAATGGAAAATCTTAACTTAACAAAACAGCTATATATATATATACACTCTATACACTCCGAATGAATGAAAAAGGTCAAGTGAAACATTTAAATTGGCGCAAAAATGGCACACTTTCACTACTTTTGTGGCCCCGAGGCATTCCTGATTGTTTGCGACTGACTTTCTGGGGCTTGAGGAGTGGTTTTGAGGCTAAGTGGGGAGTGGGAGAGTAACCATCCACTTTTACAGGCCGACAAATTGTCATATAAACCTTCCAGGTCAATGCACTTGGTCGTATAGATAAAAACCAATGCATGGAATAGTAAAAATGATGATATCAAATAGGAATATCCAGGATATTGCAGTGCAAATTCTTATTAGTTACTAAAAAAATAAATAAAGAATTAAATAAATTAAAATTTAGGTATATAAACAATTTCAACGCCTTCTAATACACTCATGAATGCATATTATCTAATAATGTAACAGAAAAACACAGCTAAGGGCCAAAATTGTCACATTTCTAGACTGTCAGGAAGTTCCCGCCCCCCCCTCTTCTATTCTTCTACCCTTCTAACTCCCGAACCAATCGTCCGATTTGCATGAAACTTTGTCACATGATTCAATACTTAGTTTTTGTTGAAAAATCATGAGACAGTCCCCTCAACAAGTAGTGATTGAGCATTAAATAAATTTTACCTCAATTTGTCTTGGCTGCAAAGGTTTTGCACAAAGAACTCCAATATAGATAGATCAGCAAGTTCACTAATAGAACACCATCTATTCTTCAACACAAGCACAAAAATATTGTCTAAATTTTCATCAAGTCTGGATACAGAAGGTCAGCCAAGTGTTGAATGTATTTGATCAGGATATCACCCAGTTTGAATAAAGATGTCACATTTGGATCACTATGTCATCACAGTTGAAATGAGATAATGACTTACACACTATCTTAATAAGCTGTTGATAACATATTAAGAGCACTTTTACGCAGAAAATCAAATTTGAACAATGCATAATGTTCTTGAATATAGGTCATATAATAAATTGGGAGGTTAAATATCTTGTTTATCAATTATCATTCAATTTCATGTAGCACTATTACCACCTGCTGTACAAGAAAAACCTTTCATATTACAAAATGAATAAAAGATATGTTTTGAAAATCATTAGTATTTCCAAATAATGGAGCTTGTCGGGATGTTTTTAACTTTAATATGGCCAACATAATTGACAATAGAATATCAAAGAGACCTTCTGTCATCAATTCTTAAAATTACATCATGCAGACATGATGTGCATGTTTCAAGCAACCTCATTTGTAAATTTCTTCTATCTATATTGAAGGTACAAAAGTGTATGATGAAAACCAGAAAATTAGATGCATATCATTAGGAAAAGAGATTTATGAATAAAAATGAAATGATTCTGGAAATGAATACTGTTACACCAAGCCTTAAAGGACTCAGATCCCTCACTTGTGATAATTTTTGAAGTTTTCGTCAAAAATTCTATTTCCAATTTTTTGCATCATGTTTAGTCATTTTGTAGTTTAATAAAGGCTGTAAGGGTTCACATTTTATGAGCCTAGGAGGCCCCTGGTAGTGGCAAACATGGTGCATAAGCCTAAAAAATAGAACACAGTATTTTCTATGATATGGTTCTACATTCTTCAGTAAAAATTATTTGTGATGTTAAAAATTTGCTTCACAAAGATTACAACCAACCATTCATGGCATGCTCTGAAGCTCAGAATGACAAGCCCCTTCCCTCATTCCTACCTTCTCCCGCATTTATTAGGCCCAGAATAGAAGTCCCTAGTAGAGGAAGAGTAAGTCCTAATTTCATTAATCCCTAAAATTAAACCATGCTCAAGAAAGAATTACCATTCAACTCTGTAACTTTTGAGTCATGTGAATTCGGCCTTAGAAAGCTTTTATAGAACTAAAGCGACACAGAAGTATAATTTTAATCAGGCAAACAAATTAGAACTACTGGAGAACAATACTAAAAAACATAATTAGAACACATATGATGCACCAACGATGAAAAATTTGATATGAGCATACTTACTCGTAGTCCAAAAATGCTTCATTTGTAAGTTCGCAATAAAAAACTTTATCAGACGGTGATACTCCAACGGGAGGTCGCTTCCTCACGAAAGTTTTCTTATGCAACAACGGCATGGCGGAGCACACAATTCCTTCCAACGACTAATCGAAATCCCCGACGGATCAAATGTTGGGAATAGGTTTTGGGATTTAATTTCTACGAAACTGTTACGTCTGAAACCATGACTGATGTCTTTTCGGAACTGTTTTTAAAATTTCAGTTGCCTTATAGTCCGTAACCCTGTAAAGAAACTAAAATATAGTTAATAATAAGAGCGTAGAGTTCATGCCACTATCCACGCGCATTGCCTCACTACGTGTGTACCGTGCAACTTTCCCGCTTGTTTCTGAAACAGGTATGAACGCGGGCTGCGATTAAGAGTCATTGAATAGAGCAAATTATACCTCTACAGTTTCTATGTATAACTGAAAAACAATAAAATACACATTCACGATGTAAATAGCAAGATCTAGGTTAAAATATACTTCAAAGTTGATAACACTTCACAAGACACGTCTCTAGGCGGAGCTACAACGGCGCACTGTTTGTGATTGGTTCAAATATTACCCAAAATGCTTAGCACGTTGAACAAAATTTCGCGCCAAAATTTAATAACCGAACTGGTGCGAGTTAAATCGTATTTCAACTACCCAAATTCATAACGTGACAACGTAAAATGAAATAAAATGTCTCTTTTCTCACCTAAAAATTAAAAACAGCTCATATGCATGTGATTGTTTTAACAATTTTTAAAAATAGGTTTTAATGTACAAATCTAGCACGTATACAAAATTTGTCTATCAATATATGTACTTATTACTCACGTTTAAACTTAGCAGACTAGAAAGTATAAGGCATTGTATAAACATTGCTAGTGACTGTAGATTTACTTTGCTATGAGTTGAATGGAAGTTTAAAGGGGTTGCTGAAAAGAGCGTACTTTAACTTGATACGAAGGCCAACATCTGTCGGAGCCTATATTTCGACCGATGAATGCCCTCTAAGGATCAGAGATCGTGTATATAAGTAGCCCCATTGAATTTACACTAGCTTCATTAATAAATTTGTCAGTGTATTAGCACTCCGTGAAGTAAGCAATTTCCAACCATGAGAGGGTGTCACTGGGTAATCCAGCTCGTCAAGAGTAAATATACCTTCATGCTTGGGAGGTCAAAAAAATAACCTTTTTTGTTCCAACACGTTTCACCGTTTGGTTTTAAATGCCTTGCAACTACTAGTGGGGTGGGGGATGTCAGGAATGTGTGGTTTAAACTTCCTTTTCTAAGAGAAGTACTCCGCAGTCACGTGAAAATGCCTCCCTGAGCCGAGTATC
>VOMN01074949.1:0-11248 GCA_014899125.1 Orchestia grillus
TATAGAAAGGTCTTTCTCTTAATGTAACAAAATGAGTGTTCCCCAGTGATATCTATCTCATTCATTGAAACTATGAATATAATTTTCATGCATATATTTCGTCACCTAATGCATATTTTAGAATGAAAATCTCGTGTAAAGTAATAATAACAGTCATAGTACACACTCGACTTGCACATTCAGCACAGGGATCGATAAGGAAAATTATTTACTTCCATTAGTCTGCAAACCGGTTTTTTAATTTGTATAGGCATCCAATTCCTTCTGCGTCATTGAAAGAGATGAAGTTTTATAATAGTCACTCTTCAGTGATATCCGGCTTTATCATGTTCACGGCGGAAAGTTTTGATCAGAACCGAGCCAGTCAGATGTTTGTTTAACTTTGTAGTCATCTTGAAGGCCCTTGCCGATATTTTTCACCTCAATGACCTTGAACACGCGTCGATTTCTTCTCTTCTCCGGTAGTGAGTTTGGGAGCTCACCCGAACGTATATTTCTTATTTGAAATTTAAAATTTGGCATTGCTTCTCAAACTCAATAGTTATAAATATTTTTCCGGAAATATGATTCCTAAGTTCTCCTCAATCAAATAGAGCTACGTTCAAGAAATCAGTGGGGTCACAAATCATTGACTACTTTATGCGGCACCATGCCCGTACAAGATATGAAGAAGGAAATTAGATGAATTTACCGATCTAAAAAAAATGTATCCATCAATATGAATTTTGAATACTTGCATGTCTTCTAAAATAGAGGTCAATCGAAATATCCACATAAAATCGGTAATATTTTCATTACTTTCTTTAAGCCTCTTCACAAACTAGTATTTGGAATGCATGTATAAAATAAACCCGACGATAGAATGACGTTTGACCCATAATAATACACACATGCATAAACCGTCTTTATAATGACACATAAATTACACAGTTCACATAATGATCATTACACAAACATATATGATAACTTACGTTCAACAAATATACATGACCTCGGATTGCTTAAAAACATTTGCGAATAACAAAATATGTCGCATAATAAATCCACTTTGAAAAATTCTATCATTATTTTCTCCTTAATTTTCAGCAGTGATAGTAAGTACGTGGAAGAACTTCGTAGCGACGGATTTAAAAAATAATAAAATGTATCGTAATTATACAGTAGGGCTTCATAAATACTGACTATTAGAGCTGTCAGGTATTTTTCTCCCGCATAAAATGTTTTTATTGCACGGTAAATAAATCAGATTTATTAAGCTAAATTATATACTTACATTGTTTGCATTACATGGGCAATGAAAATACTTTTTCGTTCAGAAAAAAAGAATAAATTTGAAAGCATGAGAAATATGCAAATGAAACAGTATTTCAAATCTTATTTTCCCATTTGTATGTATTCTATATTTTATTCAAGGTTAAACAAGAAGGATAAATGCTGTGCAAAAAAAATGCTTCTATTTTTTACTCAATGACAAAAGGAGGAAGATAACTTTCTAAAACTAGGGAAATCATAAGTTTTTAGATTGATGAAGCTGAAAAAGCCGTACAACTTGGTAAACGGGTAAACGAAAGTAAAATCAATCATTTTTTACGATACGCAGTTTTAGGAAAAATCTATTTCCTACTGACATCTATTCGAAAATTGGAGCATTTCCTTTAGCCAAATGAGTTGTCCTCCGTTTGGTTATGATTAACAACGATAGAAGTATACGAACTCAAATTGAGAGTGTGTAGGAAAGAGAATTCGCAGTTAGAGAATTCGCAGCAATCGCACTAAAGTAGAGTTTGAGTGAGATCGGAGTGAAAGAATTGACACTCAGAGATGCTCAGATAAAAGCAAAAATGACTATTAGATGTGGTTGATGGACGAATAATTTTTCCTTTTATCAAATCGAACCGACAAATGTTTTTCAAAGAGATTCACTCTAAAGGAAGTCTTAGGTTTCTGAGTTTTGGAAAAGGTGCTTCTCTTGACAGCACTGAGTAAACAGGACAAAGTTGTTTCTCAACTATCTCCTACATTGCTAGTTGCAGGTTCAAGCACGTAGTGTTCGAGCTCGAAGTCCCTGACTTCTTTTCAAATAAATGGGTAATAAGAATGAATTTATTGATACTGTTGATTTACATAGCGGAAACAAAAATAAATTATTCATTGTAAAATAAAATTCACGTTTTATTCAGCACAAAATTCAACAGCGATATCATTGAAAACCGTATTTGAAATCCTGCTTAGTTTGCAAAGCAATTGTTTTATGTTCAATGTATTATGTATTCTGTAAACGTCGCCTGCTGCCTTCAAGAATCTTCACTGTAGACTAGATACGTCAACAGCACCGTGATCGTTGGCGGATCACTCAGCGGTAAGACTGACAAAAATACCTATGAGTTACTTCGCAGTTATGGCTTTAAAACCTAAATACGCAAGAATTGCATACACGAAAACATACAACGAAGCATTTCGCTTAAGTTTTCGATACATCTTTTAATTCGCTGAAAAGCAGTTTGCGTTCTCTTTCTGAACGTATCACACGCATTCTTGCACCACTCCAGAGGCAAGTGGTAGGTAGTTTGTGTGCAGCCGCTGTATCGGCAATGCCGAAACAACTTTTACCACCAGGGATCGTCTCTCGTTCACTTCACAAGTTCTAATAGGTTACAACTTTCACTCATTACGCCCCTGATGATTTTCTATCAAAGATCCATGAATACTGCGAAGACTTTCATTGCACCACACATTTAATTTGTCATTTTAAATTTGGATTTCGATATAAAATTAGAAATATATTCTCACGACTAGGATCTCTAATTTCAAACGTGAGATGTAAATGTGCGACCAACTAAACTAACAGTCAATAATTGAAAAATGCGACTTTTGTTTCCTCACAATGTTCTCACCATCCAACCAATTTTACAACTATTTGACTCCAGAAAAGAAATATGGTGAAGAATAATATTGTTTGACCCTCATTGCACGTATGATCATCAGTTGATTATGAAGAATTCTGTAGATAATATCCAAAAAATAGCAATAGTTATTGAGACAGACCTAAGGCCGAAGAAGTGTATTTTTAAACATTGAAAACAGTGTAGTAAACTTACATACGGAAAAAAATCATTATTTTCTACTGAGTCAGTAAAAATCAGCCACCGTTCAAATTCTTCATCTGTTGGTCTTTGTAGCCAAATCCCAATGCTAAATCAAATTCAATAAGTAACTAATCAAATAAATTATTGCCGTATCGATAATATACTATGGCTTTCGCCTGAAATGAAGAGAGATTGTAAATTCAATGAAAATGTACAGCATTAAAATAATTTGCTTACGGTGCCTCCAAATCTTTCTGTTCAGGAGTAAAATCAATATAAAAAAATCAATATGAGACAAAAGTACCTACCAAAATTAAAATTTTCTGCTAATTTACCTCACTCTTCTAAGTAAATGGTCTTCTTATGAGTTAGGTTTTTATGACATTTTCCCGTAAAATTAATATGAATATCTACTTAATAGTTTGAATAATGAGACTGTAGGTGTTCACTATGCCTTTGTATGATACTGATTTTATTTCTTTCGGGTATTTTTATTAGGCTTTCCTCGTGATCAACACATTCATGTAGTTGGATGTGATCAAATGAATTGTACATGGTTGAAAAATGTGGATAACTTCTGCTACATTATTGGTGCAGTGATTTCGCGGGAAAAAAATCTGCGCAGATGCTTCTGGGCTTCACTTATCGGTTTAGACTAATATTGACGGCTGCCCGGAAGTATGATTGTGGAACGAGATCTGTCTAGAACATAGATCAATTTTACGAGTGCCACGAGGCAGGGAGAGACTAGGTAGAGCAGCGCCTTCGTATTACAACACCTTGCGTTACCAGCCATGATAAAGTTCGTTGGAAGCGGTGACAGCTCTAACGATGATTTGAAGAAGACTCTTGTTTTTCTCTACTTAATTTTTTGGCTGATTTCTATTACTGTGATATTGATTTAACGAGCGTTATTTTCTTTAATTTTTGATTATCTATCTGATGCATATTAGGTTTTCGAGCGTCATTAATTAACGTTTGATTAACGCTGTCAAGATAGGCTCGCTGCTCAAGAAGAGGGTTTGTCCTATCATGCTTGAGCGACCATTGTTACTTCATCAAGTTATTAACGATTTTTGGGCTTCAGCCTCATACGCAAACCACTAATTATTAACCATTAACTACTTAACCCAAGCTCGAAGTCTTACTTTTTTGACTTTACTTCAACTTTATTTTCGCAAGTTTTCTAAGCGGCCTACCGTACCCTGGAGAAAATAAATTTTCATGTGCGCAATATATTTCATAGTATCGCTAATATACTCATTCAGTGACGAAAATATTCCGACTATTGGATTATTTCTGGTTTCCTACAAAGTTTTGGCTTTCTTCGCAGTGTCCAACTCGCCCAGCCCCTTACGGCTCCTCAGGGGTCCTAGCGTCAGCTGCTTAGTTGGAGCAATGCTCATTCGCGTTGCTGCTCCTCATAAAACGCTAAGTAAGCAGACAGGCTTTATATGTCAATTAACAAATTGACCTGTAACTGACTCCAATTACTTTATTTTATACTTGAGAAATGGATTGCTTTTTCTCAATTCATTGCAGTAGACACTTTGGGGTCCTCTCGTTCCTTCGCCTTGGCACAAACGTCCCTGCCAGAATTTCTGCTGCGACTGCATGTAGTTGCTTCATGCCACAGTTTTTTGCGCTTTCGACGAACTACGGGAAAAGATAAGTGCCTTGGTCTGGTGAAATAGAGAACCTTTAGGACAGTTCTTCGGTTCTTTCATGAATGGAACTTCGTCATTTAGAGCCAATGATTATTATCCTTCGCCGGTGTCGCGATGGTGCCTGTGATACTATTGGCCAGGCTTAGTTTCACATGAAATAAACGCCAATTTGAACTGGAAATTTTAATATGTACTGAATAAAGAAACTTACACACCCATTGTTTCGTTGGATGCTTAGTTTTTAGGCATTCTGAAAAATTTGAAAGTTGTATAAATTAACAGTTCACTAAAATTGAGTCCTCATTTAGTGTTGCGAAACTATGATAAAAGATGATTCTTGAAGCGTTGTTACTTTATATACCAGTAATTTTTTAGGAAAAGTTAAAGGAAATTACGAAAAATTGCGTGACGGAAGAACCTTATTATTCACCTCTCTCTCATTTGAACAAGATTTTTTTCAAATGGGAAACGAAAATACGCTCAATACTTGTATTTTTAAAAAGTCGAAAGTCAAACGAGAACCGGGCTCCACACGTTTCTCATTAGAATGTTAAGAATATTTTGACCGACCTATGCATAACATTTGGAATCGTCATTTTAGCACAGCATTCTCGTTATTACTTAAGGCGAATTCTGATCCCCTTGATGAATTATGTGAGCTCATTTTAACAATGTTTGACTTGTTTCAGACAAAAAACATCCTTAAAGCATGTAAGAGCTAAAGTATGGATACAAGAAAAATAGACCTTCGCTTCCTGTTATTGCATGAGCTCAAATTTGACCATAGTGACTCATAAACTGCTGCTAACATACATACACAAAACAAAGGACAAGATGTCCGCAAATTCTTTGATGGTGATGAGAGAATTGGAAACGAAGAGGGAGAGGACGGTCATGGAGTCCGGACAATGAACAAATATTTGAATGTACTTATTGCAGAAAAACCATTTCAAAATCTTAGAAAAATATTTCAAACTATTGGTGTCAGTACTGCAATAGTGTCATGTCAATTGCAGACGATGCAATCGCTAAATTAGCGTAACTCAATTCTGTTCCACAATATTACGTGGCCACATGTTGCAAGAAAGGCATTGCAGAATCTCACAGACTTGGAATACGACCGTCTACCACGTTCTCCATCTTCTCTCGATCATTTACCCACTAACTACTACTTTTTAAGATTTTAAAGACATTTTTGAATTGTAAATATTTTAGGTCCACGCTAGAGGTGGAATCAGCTTTCAAAGACTTTGTTGCATTATACACCCAATATGTTTTTATCAACGAGGAATTGATAATCTCGTTAATCGATAGTAGAAATGCATAGATGCTCGAGGCTTATATTTGGGTTGGTGTAATTTTTTTGTTTATTTTTCCCTTAAAATTACATTGCTTCAATCGGCCGTCATTTTCGAGACAATTTAATACAACATTTACTCTGTGTATCTTCGCCAATGACTTGATGGAAAAAAACTCCCAGAGCACTTGGCATGCGAATGGCTAGGAACCAGATCGCAATTTAGTTTTCACTAAAACTGATCACAGTTGCAATTCTTGAGTCAGCATAATTACTTTTATTTAATTCCGTAAGTCATTCGACGCGTGCGGTATAAGAAAGGAGCATCTGCTTCAATTGCACTAAGTCTCCACTGAACCTGACGAGGAAGACGATAAGAATTAAAGGTTATTAAACTTTCCTGCCTTGCACTATACGTACATATATCACTCTCCCATGCACTATATCACCCTGCGTTACATTACACTTTATTACAGCACACTGCATTGCACTACATTAGCTTACACTACGTTGCACCAAACTACACTGTCTTGCTAATTATCACGCTGCACTAGTACTGTACTACCTCTGCATTGCACTACCTCTATTAAACTACCAACGCATTGCTCTACTACTGTCACTGCACTTCACTAGGCAAACACTTCACTACCTCAGCACTTCACTACCACTGCTCTGCACTGGCACTGCACTGCGCTTCCACTGCACTGCACTACCGCTACACTGCACTACCACTGCACTGCTTTAGCACTGCACTGTATTAGCATTGCACTATGTTATCATAACCCTGTTTTTTTCAGTGCACTTCCAATATCACAGCTCTACCATTGTTACTGCTCTACCACTATTACTGCTTTACCCCTGTTTCTGCTATACCCCTGTTTCTGCTCTACTCCTGTTACTGCTCTACCATTGCTACAGCTCTACCACTGTTACAGCTCTACCTTTATTATTGCTCTACCTTTCTAGATACTCTATAACTTTTTCGGCTCCACAACTGTTGTTAGTCGACCACTTTTGCTGCCCTGCCACTGTTGCTGCTCTACCAGTGTTGCTGTTGTACCACTGATGCTGCTCGACCTCTGTTACGGCCTCTTCTGATGATGCTCCACGACTGTCGATGCTCTACCACTCATGATTCTCTACCACTATTGATGTTCGACCACTGTCTCTGTTTTACCTCTGTTATTACTCTACCTGTGTTACTGCTCACTTCTTTCACTGCTCTACTAGTGTTACTCTTTTGCCACTGTTACTGATCTGCCACTGCACGTACTCTGCTAGCACTAAGTCTAGCTGTGTGTTTACGCTGTTAATGTACTTACACTGCTACTGCGCTAACATTGCCACTGCACTAACACTACTACTCCACTTGCTCTACCACTGCACTAGCTCTACCACTGCACTACCTCTGCCACTGCACTAACTCTGCTACTGCACTAAAACTGTCACTACATTAAAACGGCCACCACACTAAAACTGCCTCTGTACTAAAACTGCCACTGCGCTCCAACTGCACTGCAATTGCACTGCCCTGCTTCTGCTATTGCACTACCAGTTTACTACCGTACTGTTGCCACTGTAATATCCCTAATCCTGCACAATCACTACACGAAGACTGGCTCCGCTTAATCTTAGCAGTACTACAGCCACTGTACGACCACTGTTCTATAGTCGACTACATTGAACTCCATTACGCTACATTACACTTCGTGTAGTATGTAGTGTGTAGTATGATACTCAATTCTATCTTATATATATATATATGTCATATTATAGAATATAATTCTTCGCATATCGTATATGATGTGCCGTATATCGTCCATTGTATATCATGTCTGTTTTATGGTATTTCATAAATTATGTTTTACGAAACTCATTTCACCCATGGGGCACAGAATAGGCGATGGATTACGTTAGTTGAGTTTATCTATCGTATGCTATGGGGACTGGCGTCCTCATGGGGGGAAGCACTTTCAGGTTACCTCAGCTCAAGTTTAGTCTTCGGGACTTCTACCTTTCGCGTCCACTTTGTTTTTTCAGATTTATGCCTTGTTCACTAATTATTCCTTATCTTTCATTTTTCTTCTTTTTCGACTTGCTGTTTCTATGAGCAGAGAATCTTGTTTGGGAACTCGCCTTTGAATAGGTTCTGCGTTTTCTCAAGTCCACACCAAGTGGTTCTCTTTTCTCGCTCGCTCGAGGTCACATTCAGGGTACCTGGGGAGCTTCAAACTTATAAACAATAATATCATTTAGCGGGAATGAGTAACTGAAGTCTTTGCTATTTTTATGCAAGTAAAGATAGAGGTATTGAATTGATTTCGTGCAGGCTCAGCTCACTGGGGTGGGCTTAGAGACAAGAGGCCCGTCGTTCTTACCCTGCCAGACGTTAAATCGGCACCTGGGGAGCAAGTGCCCACATTGATTTTAATTGGAAAAAGCTGCGACTAATTATGAAATAAAATGAGTATTTAATACAGCAATTGCTATTTATTTCCTTATTCAGACAACAATGCTTCAATCCGTGAGAAAGACATTCGTTTCTGAACTTGTTCCAAAGATTTAAATCTAAATGTTGTACTTTTTGTGTTTAGCAATTTAACTTCAAGAGGGTAAACGTCTTTCTCAGAAATTAGTCCCACGCTGTTGGTGGCAAACAAATATATTTTTTTCAAATATACTTTTATTGACATACAAACTCTCGGACGCACTCAGCCGAGACTTGTCTCTAAACCAGCCCTCATATTTACAGTATGTAGGGGAACCTCTTGAACCCTATGTGCTTCGTACCTAGTGTTAATTTCGGACGTCTCTATAGGTTTTTCATGTAACGTTTAGTTTCATTTGAGAGATCTGACACTAATAGATATCTCAAATACAATTTGAAACGATTGGAAATAATTTATTACCACAAGTGTTGCACCTTTTAGAGATATTATAAACACCGATTTCTCATACCACTAAAATGGACAGTTTCTTTTATACATATCTACGTGTGGGCCTGAATCATTTCAAGGACTTCTACGGCATCTTACAAGACCTTATGCTACGGGTACATATACATATAAATATCCTACTGCACTTATACGTAGCTTACACACGACTGATCAAGTCCAATTCATTGAGCGGAGAAGATAAGTACATTATTTAAAATCAGGAATTTATTCATATCAAGTTAATAGAGATCGCATTGTGCAATATACTCTGAATTATATTACTGACGATGAATTTGAAGGGTTTTTCTACCAGTCTTTTAGCATATGAGACTATAATTGAATAGTGCCGTCTTTAGTATCGTGATAGAAAATAGAATTCAAAATTCTTTTTGAACGCTTGGAGGGTACTTAAGTCACGAACGCCAGAAACCAATGAGTTCCGAGTTTTGATACCGCTGTAGTAAAACTAAATTGCGATCTGGTTTTTGAATCATCGGGATGTATAAATTTATTTCGTTTCTTAGTTAAATATTCACGATGGCCAGTTTCAGCAGAAACCAATTGCTTCAGGCCTTTCTCACCTTCATCACTCAAAGTTTCATACATGAATGTACAGAGGGAATATTCGTAGAGATCAGGGAGCTTCAGAATTTTCAAGGATTTACGCATGTCAATTGTATGCGCATTATACTCCAAATAACTCATAGCTCTGGTGTCTCTTTTTTATAGAATAAAAAGTATGCTCGTTTTGTTTTTGTTTGTTCCATGCCATGCTTCTACGCCATATTGGAGATGTGGATGAATAAACGATGTGTTCATTATTCTTAATGCTTCTGCAGGTAATCTATTTTTAACTTTGTTGAGAATCCCCTGGAATTTCGATACCTTTGAGCATATATATGATATACGCTCTTTAAAGGTCAAGGTTTTATCGATAATAATTCCCAGGAAGTTTGATGAATTAGTTTCTTCAATCCGCCCATCGCCGATTTTGATGCACTAAAGACTTGCATTCCGTTTACATGAAAATAGCATGTACGTAGTTTTATCTCTGTTAATTAATGCGTGTTTTATATGAGTTAGGTTACATTGAAATATTTTGGAACTCTTCATTTATTTTATTGATATTGCAACATTTGTAACATGGTTTTCATTGGGAATAGTTACAGAAAGAGTGCTATCATCAGCGAAAAGTACAAATTGGAAGAATGAGGAGGATGCAACGAGATCATTGATGAATGCCAAAAACATGAACGGTCTCAAAACCGACCCTTGGGGAGCTCCATGACTCATATTCATGAAGTTGAATTGAGCATCACAGTTTAAAACATATTGTTTTCGATTAGTTAGGTACGATCTGAACCAATTAAGAACAAGCCCTAGTATTTTGTGATCTTCACAATCAAAAGCTAGGCGAAAATCGAGAAATACACAAAACACAAGCTTCCAGTCGTCTATATTCGATTAAAGATATCGTAGGTAATTGAGAATGACCTACGTTGATTTTTTGGAACGGAAGCCACACTGTTAGTTATGAAGAAATCTTTTCTGTTCAAAATAGGAGTACACAAAATAGGATGAGCTTTTTGTAGACTATTTTCTCAAATATTTTACTGAAGATTAGAAGAACAGAAATAGGTCTATAATTGTTGACGCAGGTTTTCTTACCACGGTTGAAGATAATGGTCACGCGGGTAATTTTTAAGGAGTCCGGAAAAATACCAAATGCAAGAGAAAAATCAATCATCTTTGCATGGGATGGAGATATCAAATCAGCTATGCACTTCGAAATTTTAGCAGGGAACGATTTCTATCCACGAGCACATCGAAAGCATTAGTAGGTGGAATGAAATATGAATTATTTTTATGGATATGTTCCATGTATTTCACGGGCTGAGTGCAATCTGTAGTAAAAGTGTCAGCAATGTTTTTACAGATCTTCACGAAAAAGTTATTGAAAAGGTTTGCTACTTCTGTTTGTCCTACAGAGGTTTTACCATCTAGAGTAAATGATTCAATTTTGTCCATCGTAGGTTGTTTCGGTCGTTAGACTGAATTTAGTAGGTTCCAAGTTTTTTTAATGTCATTTTTGAATTGAAAAATTTTTATCATGAAATGATTCTGCTTTGACACTTTAATTTGGTTCGTTACATAGTTTCTGAACCTGTTGAATACAGTTGAAGCTGTTTTCCCTTCGTGAAGTAATACTAGGTAGGCATGCTGTTTTTTATATTGATGAGGATATATTGAGTAATCCAAGGC
>VOMN01074951.1:0-10099 GCA_014899125.1 Orchestia grillus
CCCCCACCCTGTGAGGTGTCTCATACATCACCCATACCCTGTGAGGTGCCTCATACATCACCCCCACCACCAGGTACAGCGCTCAATATTGCGTGTCCACCTGCGTTTCATTTGCTCATCTCAAAACGCGGTCAGGCATCAGTTCGCTGAATTAAAGCACCTCCGTCTCGTGAGAAATATGAAAGTTCTCTCTGACCTGCACGCCACTGCAAATATCGACTCTAGATTATCCCAGTCTATACGAAATCGTCCCTTCTCTTCGCAATCTTTGGGTCGCGTTTCGTTTAGAATAGGGAGTTTAAAACTATGAATTTAATAATAATAGTCAGTTGAGATAGTTTTTTATGAGACTGAGCCGAAAAGAAGCCTTTTAGTTCTTCCGCTACTGAAGTCTCAGTTTTGAAACGCTGCGAGAATGGTTCGATTACCTCACCTGCACAGCCTGCCTCTTGGGAATAGTCCTGGGAAAATAGCGAGAAGTAACTTCTCTATCTTCTTCCTATACAAATAAAGTAATTCAGCTTCTTTAATTCTACTTCTCATAATTTTCAAGGTATTTTTCTGCTTAACAAGGGCCAAAAATAGACTGGTTTCTGAAAGATTCATTGACTCGCATAAAAAGTCTCGCATAAATCATGAAATAAAGTTACGCGAGGTAATTTGTAGAACGCTCATTCTTATTTTCATTCAGCTTCAGAAACTTTGCCTTTCGCGTCAGTGAGTCAGAAAATTTCAAATCGAAAGGAGGCAGCCTTCCTTGTTGGGATTGTGCGACAGACCTACTTATTCTCACATACAAGTGTCTGTGCATTATGCTCTCGAGGGTTCTTAGAGATGAGAAGATGTCTACTCGTACAATATAGAGCGTGCGATAATTCTTCGCCTCCAAAGAGCCAATTTCTGTCGTTTGAACTCCATCTGTGCTCAACGTCATGAATAGGAGCTGTCAGACGTACAAAGTGACCATCATGTGGCTCAAAAGCCTTAAAGCTAGGACGTGTAGACGAACTACGACCCTGTTGCTCATGTTTTAATGTAAATTAAAACAAATGCTGAAAGAAATAGTAAAGCCTACATTGCTTATCACTTGATAAGGACAGGTTGACGTAACTTACAGATAAGCGGATGCGATACCTTAGCTATCATGCACACTCCGCGGCCCGGACTTGGTGTGCTCACGTTCACATTGAGACGCTGAGTCCGCGTTCACGTAACACGCAAACTGTAGATTCAATAGGCTGTGAACGTGAAAGACGATTTCACAAACGAAGAGGCTGTAAAAAGGTTATTTAAATATGTATACCCATGACTATAACCTTAGATGTCCACGAGTCCTCCTCAGGAGCACCCATTATAAGATATTGTCCTCCATCGCATCGTGGGGATTTGCGCCCCTTAGGGGGAAGGCTGAGTTCCGGAGCTAGTTTATTAACTGAAACTGCATGAAAACTTCACCATGTAAACTGAAAATTAACATAAAACTGTAAATGAACTTTAATTTGAGACTGAATTTCCCTGTAAGGATCACATACACAGCGGCAGCAAAGTTGAGCCCTTAACCCTTTATGGAACACTTTTGTCCTCAAATTACAAGCCCTTACTCCTTCGTGGAACACTTTTGTCCTCAAATTACAAGCCCTTACTCCTTCGTGAAACACTTTTGTCCTCAAATTACGAGCCCTAAACCCTTTATGGAACACTTTTGCACTCAAATTACAAGAAGCAATTCTGCACAGACACCAGTGCTGTACTGTGCTGGAAGGATGTATGTCTTGTTCTTTAAGAAATTCGCGTAGAAATGTTCAATTTTAATGACTCTTAGTTCAATTTTTATTTGAAATATTTGTTCGAAAATGTTTTAAATTTTTAATGAGACGTAGAGGTTTTTATGGATTGTCTGAGAGCAGCACCGGGCCATATAGAGTTCATATATTAAATGTATTGATGTTCTTGAGTCATTCAATAAGCTTTTAGAAAAAGTGAAATTTATGGTGTATATATGAGCCACGCTGGTAAATGAATATTTTGTACGTTTAAATTACTTTTCCAATAACTCTTAACAAATTTCGAGGGAAGCGCTCCGAAGAAAAATACTCCCAATCAGTACCATTGGCTCATATACACTTTTTTTTAATCCATTCGCTGCATTGAGTGAGTCTGCACCTCCAACTGTGCCTAACATCGGCTGAATACTTCACACATGACAAAACTTTCTCAAATTTTCTTTATTGCCTCTGATCTTCCACGGCAGCAACGCCACAGCCTTAAGCGCCGCAAAGAAGCCGTTTTTACAGAGCTCTCAGCGTATGCAAGAATAAAAAAGTCAATAAACGTAATCTTCTAAAGATCTTACTGTTCAGACAGAGCCTAGCTCATGGTTAGTCAATGGGCCTCAGTAACCCTGATGCGCGGTCTCACGTTGAAAGAATATAATTGCATTAAGAATATGGTTATATGCACTAGAAGCTGTGCAACTTATGAAGGTCCACGAGTAGCTACAGTTAGGAAAGTATCCACCGTAATTGCACAAGGAAATTCATGTACGTAATTCTTAACTGATTCAAAGCTAGTATGTAATTATTTCTTTGAATTGAGTTTTTTGAAAGTCATCAATTACCTCCAAAAAGATAATTATATAAGGCTGGGAACCTCTCCCGGTTGTTCAACTACAGTAATACCTGACCAAAAGAACTTGAACTTCCAGTTCAACTAGCAAATAACAACACTGAAGTTTCGTTATGAATTCTTAGACATAATTTCGTGAACAAAGTTCAACTCTTCTTCTGTGGTGTCAAAACAAATGACGGCTTCAGCTAGACTTTGCTTAAATAAACTTCAAGGACAGTACACACTTCGTTTGCGCATGGTTACCATGTGCTAAAATCTGATTGAAAATGGCGACAAAGCAGTGTCTGCTTTGTTTCAACCTCAATTGGGTGTGTAGCATTTTGTAGTTTTGGAATCTTAATTAATTTGCAAACATCTTGAAAATGGTGTCACCGTCAACGATGTTTCTGGACACGCGCCGCAGATGTTGTAGGTTTTCTGAGAGTGTCGAGCGGGTGCCTGTGCTAAGGAAGACCTCAGGAGAACGACTGTTGGCAGGTCCATGAGGGCGCCTCCAAATGGGGCCGCGTATCCTCACTCTGACGAAGACCTTCCAGCCACAGGCCCTCGCAAGCCCTCCTTAATATCCATCTCTGTATATTTATTACCCTCACCCTCTGCGGTTTTATTGATGTTGATAGAGTTTAGGGTAAATTTATATTTTTAATTAGGAGTGTGGTAAATTTACATTTTTAATTAGGATTTATAATTTATATTTTAATTACGCTAGCAAGGAGTGTGGGTAGAGAGTACAATTTTCTTACGGGCGCAGGCGTATCAAAGTCGGAACCACTTCTCTGAGGGGATGATTATTGTTCTTAGCTACGAGTCGCAAATAGGATGTCGATTACGACATTCTATAGGATTAGGATACGGGAGGGCAACTGTGTGATGCTTACGAAGACTATTGTAGCCATTTTATGGGAAATGAAATGACTCAGCGACAATTTCTTAGTCATTGGTATTAGGCTGGTTGACTCATGAATTTATCAACAAAATCTTATCGAATGTTTCTTTAAGTAAGTGCCGCCTAAGCCTGTATGTGTAAAGTCTTCGGTCATTCGAGCGTCACTGGACTTAACACGTAATTGTGAAACTTCATAAAGGATTTATTTTAGAATGCAACTTTGAATTGAAATCACTCCGTAAACTTAATTTCATGAGAAGATACTGTACTTAAAGAGAAAGTTTAAAACTAGGACGACATCACTCTCGGCAGCTTATTTTTCATCGAGCATTTTCTAACTCCTATGAAATATCTAGTCTGAACTAGAAACGTATTGTCTGCAGGGCAACATGAGGAAGAACAACCTCTCGGAAGGTCAGGCTGTGGGAAAAAAACTGTTCGAACCACAGCAGATCCTCGAGCGTCCTTCCGTACACCTGTGCGACTCTCGCTCATACCACCATATCTGAAGTGTCAGTTTCATGCGCTGTGGTAACGGGCACCGTGCCCATTTCAGCTACCGGAAATTATTACAAAATAAATCTAAGCGAAGGCTTTGTCATGTCTTAAGGTATCGTCAGCGGTCACTTTCTAACAGCCGGTCGTCAAAACGGTATCAGCGGTAAGGCATGAGTAGCGTTGAATGGAATGAAGAAAATAAGGTGCAGTCAACGTGATTCTGCTAACCTGCAACGGATGCTCTTCTTTATTCTCAAGCACCGTTGGCCTCTTGCTCACGTGGCATAGAACTCGTAAACGAGTTCTAGCGAATTATTTTACTAATGAGCTGGACGTGAATTTTATCGTGACGCAATCGATGGACTCATTCAACACGCTACAATCTTTTATCAACGCTGAGATTGCAGTCACACAGTCTGCTGTTCAACAGAGCTTCATTCATAGCGATATGGCCGGTATTTTTTGCTGGACCTTCATATATTTTCCTTCATCCCATTCACATATTTTTGCGAGTATGAATAATTAGGCCAGGTGTGGACCGTATAAATTACTGGATCCAGATGACGCTTGTCGCCTTAATTAGGAACGTACCCTCCCGGAGAACTAATGATCATCTGGCACGCGTTGAAATTATTTTCTTTTCGTCGAAATTAACCTGTTGAATGAATGTTAATTAAGATTGTTTTTGCTACCAGTTACAATTATTTTGTCATTGTGATTATGTTCAGACATCTTTCCTGCCAAAGTGAAAAAATTGATAGTATCTAGATTCCGTGTTTTCATTTCAAAGCCCGAAAATGTTGTCTTGGGAAGTTTTTGGGCAAATAATTATTCACATAACATGGCTCATGTTGGTAAAGTGATTCGTTTCGGTGTTCTTTTGTGTGGACTTGAAGGCTTCTGGGGACTAGGCAGTGCAATCTTGGGATTGAATTCGCAGTTGGATTTTAGAACTAAGTTTTAGAATTAAGAACTAAGCAGTTGGATTTAAGAACTAGGTTTTGAAATTGAAAACTACACGGCTGAATTTAAGAACTAGGTTTTGGAATTAAGAACTAGGCGGTTAGATTTTAGAACTAGGCGGCTAGATTTTAGAGCTAGGCGCTAGATTTTAGAACTAGGCTTTGGAATTCATAACTAGGTAATTGGATGTAGGAACTATGTGACTAGAATTCAGGACTAGGTGATTGTATCTAAAACTAAGTAGTTGAGCCTAGCGACTAGGGCCTTCAGAGGGAATAGAATAGGCAATAGGGTTAGGTTAGATAGGTTTAGCTATTGCATGCTATAGGGACTGGCAGGCACTGTTTGACTACCTCAGCTGTAGATGGGCCTTCGGAATTTCTACCTTTCTGCACTTTACTTTCTTCAATTTTTACACCTCCTTCGCTACCTCGTTTTTGTCTTTGTTTCTTCTTTACCTTTAACTTGCTGTTTTATGTGAAGAGTTTCACGCGTGGGTTCAACACAATAAAAAAAAGTCAAGCTTTTGCGGGGAAAATACAGCAGAGATTTGATCATCGTGAATCTAGACGCGGCTGTGCCAGGTCCCCTTAGCCGTACGCTTTCCTACCCCGCGCGGCATCCCTTTATTAAATCAAACGAAGCGCTGCAAGTTAGGATCGTTCAGCGGGCGGAACTCTAGTGTAAATATTATTCCCCAAGTTAACCTTTTAAAATAAAGCTCTTTTGAGGAACTCGAACAACTGCTCTCAATTCCTGCTGTAGTGAAGTTTTAAACACGATGAATTTCCTACCATTCCTGTCTAATTACGAGCCCAAGCCTCAGGTGAAGACCACAGATCTCATGCGTCACAGCTCGGGGCAGCGTTCCAGGCTGAGAGGCTGAGACTGGCGTGGCTGAAATGGCTGCAGGTCACCTCAGGAGCTGGCGGTGCTCAAAGCCAGACGAAAAAGTTCTCTAAACGAAANGTTCTCTAAACGAAAAAGTTCACTAAGCCATGACGCTCCAGCGAATGTTAGGTTCAGCAGCACCAGCAGGCCTCGCTCGAGAGACTCGACTCAGCAGTCGTAGTGCCTGTAGCCAGGCCGACTAAATGATCGTATGGAAGAAATTGAGAAAATTTTAATTAGTTACTGAATGGAGTTTCATTCTGTGCAATCGAGAAGGTTTGACTGCTTATTGAGACTATGGCCACTCATCTGTAGTGCAGCAGGAGTGTGTTGGCACTAGACATTCATGAGATGCACGCTGTTGTACCATTTCAACAAAATCCGTTGACTGCATACGTCACCACGCAACGTGTGTGCTGCATGTTATTTAACAAACCTAAAGGCAATGTACCGGGGTATGTTCAGTGAAATCAATTCTATAATTTCATACTCACTGCAGTATTTTCATTTTAGTTCATCATCCAACAAGAAGAACCGTGGCGTTCCTGCATCTTATTTTCAACAATTTTGTTGAGAAAAAGTTCACTAAAGCTAACTGAGAAGCTACTACGACCGAGCAGCACGTACTACTAGACTTTCAGTGCACGTGCACCCGCTACTGCCTCCTCTACCCTCCATGCTGCGTGTGTTGGTGGTGGAAGTGTATCCTTGATACGAGAGGATCCTCCTGTAGAACTTTCTAGGGTCAATAATTACGATGGTTCAAGTTTAACATAGTTTCTTGTATTATGTTACATGATTTTCAGATAGTTTTTGTTCCAAAACCAGTGGTAAAAAGATCAAATTTGTAAAAAGTCTTACTATCCTTGTGCTTCCCAGCAGTGGCTCAGTTGTAAAGCACACTTTTCGCTGATGAATCAAGTCTCGAAAAAATATTTGAAACTGACGAAAGTTTGTCACTCATGTAAGCTAAGAGACGAGACTTGAATGGTTCCGCTCTGATGCTCTCATGTAACCGTAACCTAAACTCCGAAAAGCTTCTCATCCGGCAAGTTGCGTACAGATATTCAGATGATTGACGACAGAACCTTTATTAAACAACACGTTTTCCCGTTGAGTTTTCAACGCCTTACAACTACTGGCGTGTGAGGGATGTGGGGAATATGTGGTCTAATCTTCCTTTTCGAAGGAAGTACTTCCTGCTTACGTGAAAATGCCTCGATTGAATGAGCCGAGATTTGAACCAGGGTCCTCTCGGTGACGAGGTCATCACGCTAGCAGTACGCTATGGAGCCCAAAGATATCCAGAACAGATATCCTCATAGGCAATGATTGTTATCTCACACGCAATGATTGTTCCCTCACACGCAATGATTGTTCCCTCACACGCAATGATTGTTCCCTCACACGCAATGATTGTTCCCTCGCACGCAATGATTGTTCCCTCGCACGCAATGATTGTTCCCTCACACGCAATGATCGTTCCCTCACACGCGATGATTGTTCCCCTACACGCAATGCTTGTTCCCTCACACGCAAAGATTGTTCTCCGTATGCAATTATTGCCTATGTGATTTAAAAAGAAAATGAAGTGAGCCTTAGAACTGCACTTTTATTATGACGATAACAAGAATTTAGTCATATGGTCGCAGCATAGTACGACTTGGTTTCCAGGAAACTTTATCATTTATTATTGGGACCATTATCAAATTTCTCTCTAATATAGTTTAAATATTGAATGCTAATTTTGATAAGATTCTGTTCTTTCCCGGAAAATTGCATATCATTTTGCACACATGTCAACATTAGATTGATAGACTTCACGTCTGAGACCTCCAGACAATCGTCCACGTTTAAGGGAGACGCTTTTCGTTTTTAAATACCGCCGGGTCTCTCATTAGTTAACGAGCTGAGGGGAGAAATTATTCTTGGATGTGAACATTCTGCGTACGATTACACATACTGCACTTTCGTGCTAGATATTCTGGACAGTGGAATGTACATTCAGACCAACACATTTTCTCTGTTGCATCCGATGTCCGTAGACGAGAGGTTCTGCAATTCATACTCCAAATTAGCACCGGTTTTGGTTCACAGCCAGGTTCACATCCCCCCTTCCCTCCCTCAACAAGTTGATCAGTTTCCAATTGATGTTCCGAGAATAGAACAGCGAGGTGCAAAAAAATAAGGGGTTAAATATAGCCGCCCTGAACCAGACCGACGCCCTTCGAGACAGCTTAGAAGGCACCCGCCTGGAGACAAGCTTGGCCTCGAGGACGAGCTCAGCATACCGAGTATGACCGAGGCGTCAGGGGGAAAATGTGCGCTAAAATTCCATCGTAGCTCAGATACTCTGGTCTGAGGGTAGTGAGAGACGTAGATACAGGAGAGTGTAAAATTAGATTCTTCGATTGGTCAGAGATGGTTAAATATTTGGATGGTGAATAGCAATTCTATCCGAACAACTCTTAAGTTGAACTATCAGTTATTTTTGTGGCTATGAATAGATCGATCAGAGGAGACGGTGAGTTTTGGTTAGTGATAAACATATTTTTAGCTTTGCACCGAGCACAGGTTAGTCTCCCCAGCTCCGTAGCGGTTGTCTTAATTTTGTCATCCAAAAATGCAGGTATTGGGACGATGTCTACAACGAATGTTACCCTTTATGCAACGATTGTTATTATATGTGTAACGATTGCTATCATATATGTAATTATTACTACCATATATGTGATGATTATTAAATTATAAGCCATGTTACCATATATGCCTAAATTGACCCCTCACATGCAGTGGGTGTTCCATCGCATGCAGGGAGTGTTCCCTCCCATGCAGTGAGTGTTCCCTCCCATGCAGTGAGTGTTNGTGTTCTCTCACATGCTGTGAGTGTTCTCTCACATGCGGTGAGTGTTCTCTCATACGCAATTGGTGTTAACTTCTCCTTCACTCATTTGAAATTTCATCGAATTTTAATTGGAATTTCATGTGAAATTAGCATGGCGAACATACACGTGTGAAAAAAAGGTTTGTTTAAAGTTAGGAACCGCTAAACTAAGAACGTACAAAGTTCCTTCGTCTTCTGACAATAAGAACAATAAAGTTAAACCTCCGGAGAAACCAGTGAGCAGTAGGCAGATGCAGCTCTGACATTCACTGGTGGCTTTAGCCGCCGCTGCCCCGAGTCCAAAGTACGGCTCAGCAACACAGGCTTCCGAAGACGTAAAAAACTGAAGGCTGTGCACAGTGCACTCGTCTCTAGTCAGACCAGGTGTGCAGTGACCAATGGCAGGCCAGATAGCGAGGGTGCGGTTCTGTCGTGCAATGGGAGGGCAGAAACGCTCTGATGTCACTGGACTTGTTGTCGTGGGCACGAGAACCTGAACACTTGGTATGAACTGCGCCTCCAGATGCTACTAGCAATAGAGAAATGTGATGCCCGTAAAAATGTTCATTATTCATTGCAAAAAAGATGTAGTGTTTAATTTATAGGCTCCGTGTTCGCCATCATTAATAACGATGGTTTTATACGCCGTATACTCGATGCTTCTTCTGTGGCATATGAATATGTAAATTGTACAGCCTCGGGAGTCTCGTGCTATTTTTACATGTGCAGTGCCACGTTGCAGAGTTAGACTCATCGAATTCTATGCATATAAATAAATATTATCACTATTGACCTGAAATTCATCACGTATGGTAAATAAGATCACTCGCAGTTGTAGTGTTGTAAAATTGGGATGGCGACTGTAAAATGACTACCTAAACTAAATCACATAGATTTATTATGAACAAGTTCATGGCGACTGTGAAATGATTGAAGCCGATCAAATAGATTGAAAAAATAAGGGTTATGGCGACCGCAGAATAACTAAAGTAATAATGAGACCATGTAATCCATGACAGCCATCATTTAAGAATGGAAGCTGGTGATACGACTGCCAACATTTTTGGGAGTTGTTTGCCTGTTTCACCTCATAAGCCTTCACTCGAGATCGGCCGAAAACTTTTGCTTACTGATGATTTGAAAGGAAAAAAACAGAAGTAATCGCTTATTGTGAAATAAATCACACGTGATATGGCAACACGTTCCGCGTTCTTGAAACAAATTTTCAACGATATACAGGTTGCACGAGAAGTGTAAATGGGTCCGGTGCAATCGGATGTGGGGCAACATGGGGTGAGGTTGAGTGACCCATGGGGTGAGGTTGGGTGGCCCATGGGGTGAGGTTGGGT
>VOMN01074958.1:0-25658 GCA_014899125.1 Orchestia grillus
GTCGTTTTTTAGTCCCCTGTTGCGCTCATTTGCTTAGAAACTAATTTTGATGTTCTTCTCAAGACTCGGATAGACTCTAGAAACTTGAAGCACTTCACGATTCCAATCACATTCAGTGTAGAATAGAACTTCTCAATAGGCAGTGATGTGTCAGAGACGTTGGTCTGGGTCGCACGTCGTCTTTCCATTAAAGTTTACACCATTCACAAATGTCCAGTAATTATTGCACGTATAGTTTACGGATCGCGCTTCACAAAATAGAAAGCATATATTGGTTGACAGTAAAAAATAGCGTAAGCTTGTTCGTACATCACGTAATTTTGTGGTGGATAGCTGATACGTATTTGAATTGCGTTATGTAATTTGCAAATTATTTAAACAAATGATGACAGCTGCCTGATTTCGTATGAGTTATTGCTAAGTCACGGAATGAAATATAGGTTTCACTTCTCATATCACTTCACAGTTGAAGTGTTATCTATTGTCTTATACTCCACTGCACTGACTGTGGTTGAAAAAAATATTCCTCACGTTAGGTAAATATTAAAGCTCAAAAATGCATTCGTTTCAGGATTGATCTTGAAAAATTGAACTCATAAAACGTAAAACAATTAGTTCATCTATGTTATGAAAAATGTACGGATACCCCAGCAGTGGCAGGGTAAGTTCTGAGGTGAGAGTACTTTCAATGCCGTTTTTACGACGATGGGTTGATAGAGCACTTACGAAAAGTGTCTCAAATACGTCTGACAACAGCAAGTTAGGCGGCCCATGTCATTCAATGACCGACTGATTCACGGTGAGCATTGGAAGTGATGATTATAATTTTTTATAGACTTCTGTACTCAGACTGATTTTTCAATACTGTAGTTACTTAGAAAATTCTCACTGATGAGGAGCACTTAAAATTCCTTTAGGAGCTGAATGAAGCGTTGTGTCCGACTTCATCTTTCACCAATTCCCTGATGTATTTCAGCGCTTCTCTGTAGCATTAGAGTCAGTAGTCTCACAAGTTACCTGAAAATCGAATATGCTTTGCAGTCTTAGTAAGAACTGTAACGGCCTTGCATTGCTCATTTGATGTTTGAAATTTCTATCAGCGCGACGAAAAAATCTGTTAAGAGCTAAATTCGTTAGAAAATGTAAGGACGTGATTTCAGCATAGTGCGCGAAGATCAAATCCATTCAGGATCTCAAAAACACAGTCACACGGAAAGAGGCAATGCCAATAACAAGCGATGTAAAAGCGAGTCGTTAATCTGTACACTGGTGCTCTCAGAAAATTACTTGTGATGAACTGGGGTCTCTTCGCTAAAAAAGCCTCAATATCTCTTGGTTGGTTATAGACAAAAGCCCACTCCTTCAGCAACATAACTTTTTTCGACTATCTTGTCGAAAACCTGAGATGATCTTCGCTTTGCGATAACTGCCAAAAAGCCATAACGGTCTTCAATAATTTCGAGTGAAATAATAACCTTGTGGCCACTTACTGAAAGGAAAAAGACCGAATAGAAATAGTTGCATAAAATTAATGCACTGCATGAGGAGCTAGGAAGAACAGCTCTTAAAACTTCAAAATCAAAATCTGGTTGAAGTAAGATTCCTCACTTACCAGCCAATAAACAGCATTACACGAACAGTACATGTGTTTACATGATCTATTTATCGCACGATACGACATTTCTGTCTCATTTTATTCCACCTGCTTAAGGTTCTGAAAAAACATGCATTATTCATTTCTGAATTATTTGGGTAGCATTGCAAAAGCCAAAAAATAAGAGACACTGAATCAGGACTGAATAATATTGCTGCCTACTTAGAATTAGAAGTGAGTAATATTTCGGCAGCTTAGAATTAGGAGTGAATAATATTGCAGCCTGCTTAGAATTAGAAGTGAGTAATATTGCGGCCTACTTGGAATCAAGAGTGAATAATATTGCAGCCTTCTTAGAATTTACTCGTCATTAATCTCCGTAGAGATAGCACAGCCACACGTAGCAGCGGTCCATTTGAATGGAGTTTTAATTTTCCTCTTGCAATTACAGGGCGGAAGAGGAAGCAATTGCTGTTCTTCCTGGTTTGATAAGTTTTTTTGTCAGCGTGATGGCAGTATGTGAGGCGCTTCATGTCGAATGCTTCATCAACATGATTTCAGAATTGCAGTCAAATACAAGAAGTTCTTCCAACCATGGGCTTGCTCTAGTGCAGTCGTGAGCCTAATTGAGCTCTTTGCTTGAAATGCTTGTTAAGCTCTGAAACGTTATGTTATCTTAACAAGCCACCAACGTCGAGACTTAAGACACTAGCATTGGAATAAAATTATTTTATTTACGCCGCGAGGTAAAATTTTTTATCCTCAATCGCGTTCATGTGGTCGGAGTAAAATTGTGTAGACACGAGATGCACTAACGGAACAAGACAGACGAACTGAGACGTTTGGAAATAAAGTCGCTCGCGGTATTCCCAGTAATTTTTTTACTGAAAAGTGACTAAATATTAGCCAAACGTTCCGAAAGTAGTTTATCGGTTACGTCACCCATGTTTCTCTCATTCGCCAGAATAAGTCCGCTCCGAGCCTTTATTCATTTTCATTTAGGTATCGCATAATATCTACAGCTTTTGAGTAGAATGATAACAAAAATTTAAAGGATATCAAACAACATTCTAGAAGTACCAGTGAGAATTTTAAATTATCAAAAGTAGACAAGTTCGAACTTTACGCTGAGCTATTCTGTGTACACGTGTAAAGGTAACAAAGCATTTTCCCATTTTACATTTTGCCAAGCATCGTATCCGCTTCAACAGACATCGAAATGCGAAAAATTAACATAAATTATTATTAAAACTCAAAAGTATGATTCCTAACACTACGCTGAGCTTTTGAGAATGCTGCGCAATCATCATTTGTTTCCGTGCAATATCCATTCAAGGTTTTTGCTGAACATCTACACGATGTCGTAAATAACGCTTCATTGTTCCAGAAACATTACTCTATTCTCTGACGCTTATGGAGCCGCTGGGGGTCATTTTTATGAATGCAGTAATTCATTCATGACAGCTTTTCTTTATGTTTATCTCACTGCAGTTCGACATAGATCTATTTAGCATTCCAATAACAGTAACTCAGTTCTCAGCTGTAGTGAAAAGAACTTCAAAGCTTTGTTTGATCGGGAAATTTATTTGTAGAATACTTTACGCACAATGGATATCATTTCAAAAGTCTTGTTATTTTGAAATTTTTCGAAAAATTATGTGTTTTACATCTCATTTTTATTCACGCAATCACGCGTACACAAACAGTGTGGCGGAGGGATTTCTCTCGCAGGAAAAAATGGCGGACATCAGAACGCAGCGAGTTTTTTGAGTTATTTTTACATTTCAGATTTTCTCGGCCATGTATATGATAAGCGTAGTTTCCTCGTACCAGATTTTCCAATAACTGCAAGCTTCTTAGAAACACAGAGCTTAGAGCAAGGTGACATATAAAGCTAATTTATCATTCGATCCCACAACAGTGGAATACTGGTACTTGAAATCCACTGACAGTCGATCCTTTGTGTGAAGCCGGTTTTGAATATTGACTCAACATAAAGCATGTTTCCACTAATGACTGCATGCTTTATCACAAAGTGCTTTTATGGTGGTGCCTGATACTTTCCATACTGAAGTTTACGATTCAACTAATTGTGTACCTACATCAGAGTGTAGCAAATGAGGAATTGGTTTGAGTCTGAGAGACTCGGGATGCTTTTCTCTTAGCTTCTATAAGCCGCAGCGCCGTAGTCTGGATTTCATGAGAATATTGTTTTTCACTGCTTAGGGTTTTCTCTTAACACGGATTTGAAAAGCCTTACAGAGCATGAAAACTTGAAAAATAAGAGATTAACCTTTACGGCCCAACCCTAGTAGAATGGTACGTTGTGCGAACTTGCGTTACAGTTCACGAGAAAAACTAAATCAGCTGTTAAAGTTCTTGCAGTCTTATATTCGAATAAAATATCTTAATAGTCGAATATTCATTATGAATTTCCAGAAAACAAAAACGTACATCGGTCCAAACAGCTCTTAACCCAATAACGATCACCTAGCACTGAAATGAGAACATAAGAACAATGAAATAAACACGTTTTTTTAACAACTCGATATTTTTTTTAAATGAAAACTTGAGGCAAAGTTATAAGCTTACGCTTAGATTAATTTTTAACCTAAATTACTGAGAAGACCAAAACTCTGGAAAATATATGGGAATGACAAAAAAACAGTTCTACCTTTCAAAAAAAGGGAACACTGATTAACATAGCTCGTTGTGCTGCAGTTGGCAAGTGGCACAGTTAGGACGCCAGTCTCGTACGGAAGCCAATTACAACTGGTGATAGCATTTGCTCGAGTCGACTGACCTTGGAGCTTTATGGTACGGACCGGTATTTTGAGACACGTTTTGGTCGCAAAGAAACATTGAAAGAAAATCTTCATTTGAACATCCATCTAAAGACATGAATATCGTGGAAGTGATTGGAATGAACAAAAATTGTGAAGAAACATTGGGTATGCTTCTTAATTGTACATGTCTACTGTTTCAAAACTTATAAATATGCATATTCATTCTTTAATTGAACCCAGAAAAACAATTATTCATCAGGACCAAATTATGAGCACTAAGAAGTAGTGTTACCTACAATCAAAATTAACAAAGATAAATTTTCCACACAAGGATTTTTACACCCTCTACATACACATTGCGCTGGCAAATTTATGAGAAATTTTTCTTAAGTGACCATTCTTATTGTCTTAACTCCAGATCTAAATGTTTCAACAACTTAGAGATGAGTGTTCCTTGATGCCTGCAAAAGTAATCCAGCTTCTGTTCATTCAGCTTGAATTGAAGATCCAGAGATGGAGAGAAGTTTCATTCCAGAAGAGAAGTGGATAAATCGCTAAATCGCGAAACTTATGATTTGAATACTTTTAAACTGGCGACAACCTCGAATTTGGAAGAAAATGTTAACCGACACCACAATTACCATAAAAAGCTGAAAACAGTGTTCTCAATTGAAAAGGCTATAATCATGAAGAAACAATGAAAAGGAAAATGATTAAAATGTGGAGAGGGTAGGCAAATGCGTGAAGGTCTACTTGCTTGAATAGCGTCAAAAATATGATTAATATCTTAACAAATTCTGAAATTTCCGTTAGTTATTTCGAAGTGTACGGTTTTTTGAGTCGATAGCTTCCGAAAATTTCACAGATACTGAAAATTTGTGCAGGAATTGCTGTAGTCTCTGACGTCAGAGTTAAATCATTATTTCGTTCGAAGATGAATGTACATAGAGTCTGTTTTAGGGCAATTTTGCATGCGGCCGCAGGAGGAATGCCAATTTTGTTGGAAAGGCACCAAATCCGCGGGGAAATTCACGCAAAGCGACAGCTTATGAATTTTTTTAGACTCGAATTTTATTGAAGCATAAGTGTCGGCTTTTGCCTTGGAAGAAAATTCCTGGAAGATTGAAAGACATTTGCATTTTTCTTTTACTGGGTTATGAACCATAGTTAAAACTTTAGTATGAGCATTCATCTAAAATTTTGCGATAACATGTTATAAGGGCAAAAAGCCTGAACAGATAAGCTTACGTTGATTTTTGAAATTTTTAGATGCACAAAAATGATATGTCACTTTTTAAATCCAGGGTTATAAAGTAGTTACTTTAAACAAATTGTGTTACATATGCCAACCACGGATGGTCATCCCCTATGTCATGGGTATGTCAATATTTTAATTTCTCAAGACAAACTCCTTCAAGGAAGTGAGAGTATTTTGATCGATATTTCCACCGTTTATTTGCAATCTAGTTTGAAAATACCAACCTAGAAATTAGTTAGCCTCAATAAACATCCACTTTGCACATGAAGACTTGGATCAACACGACATCTCCAGCTCTCACCCCATAACAGCAGCTAAGCCCTCTCGCGCTGCACATACGTCTCGCAGTAAAGCGACATTTTTGTCTTGTGCTGGCGTGTTTGAATTCATGTTGGATTGAAAAAAGTATTATAACAGGAGCTCCAAGGCAATATTCGTTGCAACATATAGAAGGGTGAATTTATGCGCGTTAGAGAGAGTAATGTTAGAGCAATGCAAAAGTTAGATTTACGTGGGAATTATGAGTCAAACCAGAGCGCAAAGGGTTAAGAACAAGGCTTAGGTATCCATTTGCTGAAAAATGAATAGTTTAGTGATGGTCTTGAGCGTCGGTGTCCGCTAAGTTGCTGATGGAACTCGAATTACAGCCATCGCAGCAGCCAAAGCACTTCAAATTTACGGAGTCGAAAGGTACACGTTCACACCGCGGTCTCAGTGCTAACAAAAATATTTTGAAAATAATTCGTCTTGCGCTATAATTTTCAACAAAAGTTAATCTATTATCATGCATTGGGTGAATTTAAGTAGGCTTTGGATAATAATTGTGGACAAATCCTTACAAGAAGCAAACAGTGAAAATTGATTGAAGCCGCGTATATTGTTTTTTTTTATGAGCACCCTGAAAAATGAAACTTCGTCGTTATTTACGAGACGAATTCGAATTATAATTCCCGCATGAGGCAGTATAAGAAAAATAAATCAATTATCAACTACAATATTATCAAATTATTTCAGTTGCACGAGCGGTAGCCCAACATTAAGAAATGTCGATAGTAAGAGCTACCGAAACATAAAAACATTCAAACATTTGCCTACGTAAATCCCCTCGATGTTTTTGTTCTTCAGCAAGATGTATCATTAATTGAAAATGAAGATTCAGGTAATATACCTATAGGGTTTTTCTAACAGTCCACTCAACATAGAACACTATTGCTTCTCTGTTTTATTCACCCGCACTGGGTGAACAGTCTTATATCACCCTTATATGGTGAAATATATGGTTCACACTTATATGACAGGTTATATGGACCCTGACTGATTGTTAGTCTATGAATCATAGCAGCGCCATCATGAAATATACTTATTAAAACTCGCTATCTTATGTCAAGAAATGAGGAGTTATAGCGCCGGAAATTTTCAAGCTAGAAATTCACTCGTCAACTTTACTTGAGATTTATGACATTCAGTTAGCTGTGCTATTCATGCTCAATTGAAAATATCAGCATTACAACAGCTAGTAATGCGGTAATTGGTGCACATTATACAGGTTGATCGAAAATTACGTCTTAATTTATCAATGCGTGTAATCTGTTAGTGAACTACGTTGCTTACATGGTACGAAAAAAGCATAGGTGGAAGCATATTAGGTGATATTTTATTTCAAGTTCGTTGTAGGGGCCATTATTTGCCACCAGTTTTCCGAGCCGCCTGGGAACGGCATCAAGTGATTCCACAAGGAAGTAGAGGATCATGTTTGATGGATTTCCAAGTTTCAAACAAAACAATCAATCTGAAAGGCAAATGAAAACAATATTTATTTCCCACTCGTCATTGAATATTTACAAAATTTCTTACCAACTATTAAAATGAATTTCTTGCCCAAAGTAAAAAATTTCGCTCAGTGTCGCCTAGGATAGCGCCACTACAGCCCGCGACAGAACAAATCAGCGAGTAATTCAAGAGAAGCCCGAGAGCTCCCTGCAAACGCGCAGTGCTGAGCAAATGCAAATTTTTGGCATACAGAATACACTCGGCCTACGTCGTCTGTACAGAACCACACGGTGCACAGGTTGCGCACGGCCTCGTTAAACAGCAGCCCAGAGCAGGACTTCTTGATGGAATCTCGCATGCCAGGGCCCTGGCGGTGCTTAGGCGGCTCAGAGAATGAATGTCAAAAATTATAATTTTTTGAGGCGAACCCGCCACCACTGCAAATGTAGGGGTGGTCAGCTGTGACCTGCTCCCATACCGGGCGTAATTTTCAACAGGGGTTGCGTCTGCTAGGCCCTACCGTCGTGAGGTGTCAACAACAGGTGATGAGACTTGCTTCCAACTCTTCTTCTTTAAGTTGTCACTGGGGCTTCGGAAGCTAGTCCATGTAGCCCCACGCCAAAATGGAAGTTGATTTTTCTTTCCTTATCCTCCCTTCAGAAAATTCACAGCTAACGGAATCGACTTGCTTCCAACGAGTAGTGCGCTGGAATCATGTAGAATAGGAGCCAAGTTTCGAATTCAAGATATTCTGAAATAACCTTTTCGTGCAGCTGCACTGCTGACTTTAATTGGAGGCTTTTTATAAGGAGGTCTCAAGATCTCAGTGTCTAAGTCTCTGTGGAGGGAACATAAGTGAACTCCACATGATTATTCTGACTTTTTAATTGTATTTCAAAATTATAAATTTTTTTACAGACTCTGAGTCGTGCAAGCAGGCCTATGTAAAGACCGTCGATGTTCTTACTGGACTAATCTCTAATAAATGACGCTCAAACTTATCTACTACATCGCTCAGTGATGTTTTGTTTACTGAACTTTTGTAGTTTCCATTTGGTTGCTCCCATGCAAATACATATATTATTGAATGTGAATTTACCCTACGCGAATACAGAGGAATTTATTGTACAATATTTTTATTAGTTCTATTTGTATGCTGTGTTTAAACGTTCGAGAATCAAAATTCATTAAACATTTTTATGGAAAAGTAACGTAACGGAGAGTAATGTATTGTTTACTTATAAAAGTGTGGGTTACACAACTGGGCTGAAGAAATATATTTTATCAATTGGAATATCTAATGTTCCTTCGTTTCCTAAAATGATGCACAGGGTAGTGCAAAAGTCCTTCCATCATTTTGAATATTCAGTACACGACAGCAAATGCAGCTATGAAAATGCGTTACATGTAAAATGAAAGAAAAAGTTTCAGAATTTTATTTGTTTACATTTTTCGAATTTGTTTGCGACCAATATTTACCCAATAATCCCATTCCAAAAATGCTTAAAATAAACTTTCTGCTGTATGCCATCCAGCGTTTGTGTACGTACGCAAAAGAATTCATAGTTCTTAATGTGCGCTACTCATATTTTTCGCTAGTGTGTGGCTGTCAGCAGACTATTTACCTCCGATAATGATAATAATAGCCGTCGTGTGTTCACAAAGTGCATGTAAATACACTTTTTTTGTCTGGCACAGTTTACACAGGCCACCACAGAAAGCATTGCTGTAAGCTTTTCTGATATCCAGTGGTGTCGTAGAGAGGACACTGAATATCGTATGTTAAAATTCATGTAATCTAAAAGAGGCTAAATCTCTTTATTACTAGAATAGGACATGAAAGTATTTTGGATAATATGCGAGTAGTTTGTTAATGAAAAGCAAACTTCAAAGCCTTTATAATATAACAACGAAATGATAACATTTTTGCTGATATAGTTTGCTTATGAATTGTTGACTTCGTAGGGCGCGATGTGGAGCAGCTTTTCTAAGAAAATTTTTTTAAAGAATAAATTATGTTAAATCCTGCCATTTTTTGTCAGGGAGTATGTACTAGTTTAATCAATAATACTCGAAGAGTACATTAGCTCGCGATCCAAAAGAGTTATTGCATTAATACAGTAGTTACGGGGGCTCGCGAAATAACCCTTTCAAACTCTAAAACACAGCTACAAAGTCATGAATATCAAAGTATAATCTGCCTGTAATTTGAGTGCATAAAATAAATTGAACTTTGTTTTCAATTCTCTGATATAAAATATCAAGTGTAGGTTTTGCTTTATCGAAATGTACATTTTTCCTGGGACGCTCTCTGTAATTTCACCGGATTTTACATTTTCATTGCAAATACCTCTTTTTTGTAACCAGTGGGCTGAGCTTAGGATGATTTTGAAATCTATAAAATTGTAATTTCTTAATTCACATACATAAATTTGAATACACAAATGTAAACATAATTTTTTTGAACTCATTTAAGGCATAGTCAGGATTCGCTGCCCCTACACCCACCTAATCGAAAGTACTTAGACGTTCGCTAGTTCAACGACCACACATGCCTCACGCAAACGCGTTACTTTCTATGTCATTTCTCTAGTTTTCACGAAGTTTCTTTCAAATCCATTAAAATGGGAAGCTATAGCGCAACAGATACATGCAATGAATTTTGTATCACATTAATCTAGACAGCTTTTGTGCGGAAAGCTTTACAGGGTATTGTACGTATGTAACATTTCCTGTATCTGTTTCTCCGTACTCTCATTCTTTTTCGCAGTCGCAGCCTGAAGAATCATTGAGCTAACTCCTTATTTATTAAGATCATGCCTATTTTTCGAGTAATTTTCAATTTCATTCATTAATGACCGAATTTAATAAGATAATTTTTAATTTTCAGTAGTTTTGTATTTTCATTTGAGGGAGTGGCTTCAGTATTCCGCATAGATTTCTATGAAAAAGTTTCAAGTTATTTTATAACAATGTAATCATATATTAAGTCTTCACAGTGAATATCATATCTCAACAGTCATTTGTGTTATTTCTGTTATTAATTTATTTTTAAAAATATCATTCCACGTATATTTTTCCGCTAAGACGATAGAGTTCGTCTCATTGGAAGTGTTCCAATGCAGACTATGTAAAGAGCACACCGGCTTCTGAAAAAAAAAAATTTATGACATTTCGAAACAAATTCTTAATTTTGTCAAGTTTTTTTTCAGATTTTCGAGCGTGACTGTTCAAGTTTTCAAGCAAATGTGTGTATTTTTTTTACTTTTTAAGTTTTCATTGAAGTTTTTCATCGAATTATACATCTTTTAGTGTTGTACTGCGAATACTTTAGGAACTGGAATATTTCAAAATAAAAAATAAAAATTTCTCAGTACAGCTAAATAAAATAACTGCTCTTTTTCTTTTGAATTCTATACGAATTAGCTACAGACTTAATTTGGTAATAATAGATTACAATGAGACTAATTGCATGTTGGCTTCAACCTGACCCAATGTGTTCTAATACAGACTTGTGAAAGTTTTTTGGAAAACGCGCTTTTTTCAGCTTTCGGCTTTAAATGGCTTCATTTCTCCCTTAACCCAAGTAGAGAGCAAGAATAATAACGGCTTTCTGGTGACGTATTCGATACTTATCCCTTCGGTTACAGATTTACTTGTCATGGGGCCTACTGCTATAAAATCATTGCAATTTCATCAACTTAACCACAATACGATGTATTTCAAATTACTTGTATCGTATAATTGTAATTGTAAAATGAGGCAAATCAACGAATTTTAGTACTTCGTAAAAATTAAGTCTAACCAATACTCCCGTGAAACAAGTATTCTCACTAATTGAAAATGAACACTTCTTCTCATCATTACTGGAGCAGGAGAAAGTGAGACAGCCCAAAAAAGACTTTTTTTGTTGGAGTTGAGAAAAGTAAATAAAAGCTGTTTTATATTTAATGCGCTGAATGCTGATAAAACGCCAAAAAGTCAACGCGCAAGCTGCCTTACCAACAGAAAGCAAGAGTACCAGAAGGAAATCTACACTCCGACTTAGCCAGATCGCCACCCGCTCAAAGCGTCGTCACGGGCGTGTCGTGTTCACAGAATCACATCACAAAGGCTCATGTGCACTGAACACCAACTCGAGCCCACGCGACCTAAGCATGCGACTCCACTGAAAGTAAATGAGCGATTACCCAGTGAATCTCACTATTCCGAGCAAGTTTCGTAGTCTCCAAATTTCTTTGTTAGAGAAAATACACTGAGAAATAATTTTCTGTGGAGAAGTAACTCATCTGATAGACATCATAATGATCCGTATTGTTAGCTAACAGTCTATGAAATTCCCAAGAACGTAAATGTCAACAAAGTTATAATAATTGTTTGAACAGTAATGAAAACTTTCCAGTTAATTGTTGAAAATCAGTGTAAATTGACTATTAATTTACCTTGATTTTTTAATAGAAGTGCGAGCTAACAAACATAAGAGAGAAAAATGCAGATGTATTAAAAAAGGAAAGTACAACAAAACCTAAAACCCGTCTTAAAATGGGTCTCGAACAACATGCCTTGTGAGGTACGAAGGCGACGTATCGCAGAACAGAGTTCAGGAAGCCGCACGAAGAAGTGGCCTCACAACAAAGCCCTCCAAGATTGTCTTTGCAAAAGCTGGGCAGTTCTTTTTCCGCCACAGTTCTGCGGGCTACAGGTAAAGCGTAGTGTCTTAGAACTGCGTGAATTACGTTGCGCGAAGGAAAATAGCTGGTCGCTTTACGAAAATAAAGAAATAGATTGAGGAGACAAAATCTTCTGTACGTTTTCTACCTCTTGCAAATCTACATATATTCATAGTAAAAAGTCATGTGGCTTTTTGAACAGACCTCAAATCATCCAGCGAAGCAAGGTCAGCAGTGTAGGCCTCGAAGTACTGGTGCTTAGTCGAATTATGTAGAGGCATGGAGGCTTCATTTGATGATTTAGGTAAGTAGCAATAGACGATTTGACTAGGAAGAGAAAAATACGGAAATAAGGGCAATTTGCCTCTTAGCAATGTTTTACCCCTTCATTCATGCAACGCTTTACTGGTATCTTTCTCTTCATGACTCCCAATTTGTTTTTATAATTACAATGTAATATTTAGAGCCTTTCTATTATAGTGAACGAGCGTCTATCCAGTGTTATTCGACTCAAGTATTAAATATCGATCCACTTCAAAATTGAAAAACTCGAGATAACTATTAGTTGAAGAACTGGTTCTTTGTTCATTTATCATGCACAAATGGCTTCATAACAAGCACAAAATCCTGCCAATGTAGGAGCTATGAGATCGTTGGCGGCTACAAGGCCATCAGTTTGTCATAAATATCCGGAATGGTAGTACACTCTCGCGGGCAATGGCCAGCAAGAGGCTTATTCGTGGTTTAAATTCATAGCGCGAGCACCGCAATGATTTAACTTTATGGAGCTCGAGTGCCGTGTAATGGCGCTGCATAATGCCTGGGTGTAGCAGCAGAGATCTAGTACGAATAATACCTTACAGCACCGGATCAGAAAGCCGTTATAGTTAATTATACAAGGCTAGCCTCAGGCATGCTGTAACTATATCGCCTAAACATTCTGCTCCGTAGCGAGAGTAAATCAAAATGTTGTAGAATTTGTTGCTCTTGATCATGTATTATGAAATACAGTATACTTGGCTAACAATGGAATTCGAACTCCTTAGTAAATTTTTAACAAATCAGATAGGATAGCTAATGAATTTGGGATCACTCACGCAATGCTAAAATGATATTTTTAGTCGGTGTTGACGAGTTCGCGTATTGGCCAGTGTTACATACGAATACATCACATACAGAAATCTTCCGTCATTTCCAACATCTCTCTCAAGTGTAATGTAGTCCGTAACCAATATTTTTATCAATGCTGTACATGAGGCAAGACTAAAATTTACCTTTTGAACAGCTCAGAGTAAGTTCCACAGTATCGGGGACATGACCTGGAATATTTGAGACTTCGAAGTCACTCTAATGAGTACCGACGTTGCAAATATCTGGTCTTCGCTATCCAATGCGGGAGCAATGAACTGTAGCAGTCATGTGCGGACTTGAGTCAACTCTTTGCTTATGTTAATAGGAGTGGCATCAGTACACATCAAACAAACAGTACCAAACCAACAGCGTGAGGGAGACGGGGTATAATCACATCGGCTGCGTCTCCTGTAACATACGCTCATACTCGAGTTAAAAAGGAAAAACAACGGGAATGAGTTCATCTTCACTAAAAGCAAACGGTTCGGAATGTGGCGATTTCATCTTCTCTACAACAAAAACGATAGATAAACCTTAATACAAAATGAAATGGTGAAAAATTATTGGACAAAAAATTATCTACCAGAGGTAAAACCACTATATAACCACATACAATACATACACAAGCACGCAACCACATCTACACACACATGCAAACTTATACTGTCAGGTAGGAGCAATATGTAATTTGGTAGTAGTTTTATTTTTATTTACGTAACGTTTATGAACGTAAATAAAAATAGTTTTAAAAATTCTAAGATCTTGTTCATTATTTGCTCTACAGGGTGTTAAAATATTATAGGATTTAGTGGATGACTGAAGTTTTCACAATGGTCTCTAATTGCTGGCTGAGCTGGAGAGGCTAGTGAGCAACCAGTCGTGTAGTAAACGCCTGAAGGTTGGCTGTGTCTGATGAACTCTTGGAGTGCCGTATATACTACCAACATTAGGCTGCACGCAGCAATCACACTTATTCATATAAACATAGCCACTCTCTAAGCATTTCTATATCCGTTCCTTCCTAATAAAAAACGATGGAATTTTAAAACTATTTCGATACATCACTCTGACATCAACTGAAATATAGAACTTCTGAATCGAAGACAAAACTTTCCTCGCGAATCACGCATTCAAAAACCCATAGACGGTCATTCCCTGTACAACGCTCTCACTTTGCTAGCATCCAAGTGTTTTTACCAACCCAGGAGTGGGCGGAGCGTCTCCATTTCCGGAACATCTCTACGGGCACTTTTCCATTTCCGGCTGCGCTCATCTTCTTTTGAGCCCATATTAACCAAAGTATTTTTTAAATCTGCATCCATGAGTTTATTTGTTATTCCTGAGTCCTTTTTACATCATATTCAAAAACGCACGGTACGTAGAGACTTGCCAACTAAATGTGGTATCCAACATGTAAGAAAATAAAACGGTGAGTATTTAAAGCAGAAAATCGGGGCAAAAATACCAATTAAATACTCCCGGAATTTTTTGCTACATTTGCTGAAGTCAAGTTTGGTGCACCGCAAAAATTAACCGAAGCTAATCATCTAGTAATCTAATTCAATGTGCGCTTTTCATCATCAAGCAATATTTGAGACTAATTTGTATTCCCGTGTACAAAAATTGAAGTAAATCCCAATTAGGAATGCATAATAGGTACTGGAATTCATTTGTTAAGGAAAATTTTAGATTTTTACGAAGCTCGATAATAACAAAATTTCAGTTCAGAGATATTTTGGAATAACGCAAAATCAAGTGCAGGGGCAAACTGAATGCAATACTGATGCGTGCAATGGAGAACTCAAATTTCATCCAAAACTGAGAGCGAAAAGCGCAATTTGAGAAACAGCATTTGTGGAAATAGCGTTTCCTTTGAACTACATCTGCGACAAGCACACCAGGGCTTCGGTTTCCTTCAACCCTTATTTGGAGTTTTAAATCAAAGGCATGAATCAAACGTTACTCCGAAAACCAGATGCATAAAATGTTTGAACCTCATAGAAATATTCTTTTATTGTTAAATAATTTCAAAGGCAAGGCAAAATGTCATGAAATTGCTCAAACGCCGACGAAATGAAGAAACGCACCATCATGAAGTTTCGCACACTGGTGAAATATTATTGTACTTTTTGTGACGGTAGATGAGCGCAGAGAAATTCTAGCTGTATGACATCACGCTTCATCGATGAAATGAACAGAATCAGAATTGTCAGGGTAAACAATAAATCTACAATTAAAACCACAGCTCAATTATGTCTTCTTTCATCTGTTGGTTGAGCCAGTCTGCAAGTGAAGAAAACGGAAAATTTAGCGGAGATATTCGATAAACCTTCAAAATGAGACATTCAGCGGTAATTTTATCTTCACTGCCTTTGATTCCCTTAAGGAAATTAAAATTAATTTCAGAAACAATTAAATCTTACTTACTTGTGAATGAGCATGCACTTATTTCAATACCATAAAGTGGTAGTCATCCCTATCTACTATCTCCATACCATTCATCTTCGACTTTTAAGTTCCTCTCCTGCGGGAAGCGCCAACAAGATCGGCACTAACATGCAAAGAATAAGTCGCATTCTATATCAGAATCTCCTCGGAAACCTACTAATCCCTGGAACCGTGCAGCTCTGGCGCCATTCTCGTGAAAAGTTCAGAAGTAAAATGAACAGGTTGTGGGCCGAGGACTCCTGCATAATGTGGCTATAACTTGGGCGTCTGAATGCGATCTCGTTACAACTTAGAAGTGGATGGCTGCATGGCAATGCCGGGATCACAGGGACGTGTCTAAACGACCTCACAAACTGCGTCTTGACTGCGCCGCCTATTCACGAGGAATGTTTGTAGGTTTTCCATATATTTTTCATCCGCAAGGATTCCAGTTACCAGGGAAAAAGTCAACACCAATATATTAATGTCCAAGACAGTTCGGGATTTCTCCAAAAATTAAGCAGCAAGGATTAAAGTTTCATTCCGGGAATTATGGGTAAATTTAGATTGTCAATGGATATTCGCCCATGTAAATTTATATTCAGAATATCGCTTGATGAGTGCATACCGTCAACCGAAGGCCACATACAAAATTTTATCAGTAATTCTAAAGAATAGATAGCTCCTACAAACATGACGTCACGAAAAGTTTGAACGCTATATTGAATTTTTAATCCGTTGCTTTTTGCGGATAATTTCATTGCGATTTGATTTAAAACAATTCATATGGAAGCCTTTAGAGACTGTGACATTATGATGAGGGAAAATTCAAATTCGTTAAAAATTTTTTCACACTGCAACGACAGGACACGTGCCTAGTCTTTGGCTGCTCCTGAATGTCAACCCTGTACAAAATTCTCCTCAGCGGGAGCTCAGCCAGGAGTTTGAAGGTGGACGTTTGCACACACATGTGATGAAAAGCTGTACAAATCGTACACTCTACCAAAAATTCATGAATTCTAGGTGAAGTTTACATGGGGACTGCCGTGTGAGACAAAGATTTTCCAAGCTCTAAATACTCCTAGAACTACAATAAAATTGTACAAACGAAGGAGATTTGATTTGCTCTGAATTTTTTATTATTATGTTTTTAAAATACGCTCGGTTATCTATAGCAACACGAAAATTTTGCGGAAATTAAGCTTTAGTCAATTTTCACACCCAAAACAATGACATATTTGAAACTTGGAATAAAAACCCGTCTCATAATGAATGAATCATTTTGGTTCACCCATGTAAGCCTGATATTTTGGTATGGCCTGATGACTCGCGACAGCAAGTGCAAACAGATCTTTCTCACGTAGTGCACACTTTGCGTAGTTTTTTATCGAACGAAAGGATTCTAAGGGAAATTTTTTCCTCCTTTCACGAAATAATAAGACCTTCAAGATCTAAAAACCGAAATGATTGCCACAACGCATACAAACATCGTCAGGAAATCGTCATCAAACTTCCTTTTAAGTTTACTGGATATCTGTCAAATGCCTATTATTTTTCATAATTAAGCAGACATTTTTTAAATATTGTTCAGACGAAGTGAATCTAACTTTGTTCACCACCACTTATGAACGTTCATTTAAAACTGAACGGCCACAAGTTAAAATTCCATGATTTTGTGAACGTTTCCAGGTTGTTTATCGAAACGAAAGTTGCGACGCAACTTATACGTTGTATTTAAATTAAGGATCGGATTCTCACAGCGTTAGGGCAATTTATTCTATTTACAGACTGTCCATAATAGAAAGAGAAAGACTGTACGAAGGTTGAGTCTGAGTTTATTTTTAAATCAAATTCAACAAAATTGGAAAATACGCTCAATGAATATTTAAGGAAAGCTGTAAAAGAGTTTCAAAACTTTAACATAATACTACGTAATAGACTCAAATCTTCATAAACAGTCGATCAATATAACGCTTCCGTTTTGGTTGTAATATTCAGAATTTTCCTTATATATTTATATCGCCTCTTCAAATCGTCAGCCATCATAATCGCAAATACGTTCAATCTTACATTACCTTATTGCGGACCTTCATTTTATTGTATGTCCAATTGATGGCCGTAGATCAAATGTCATTGGGATGATTACGATTGATTTGTCTAGCTGAAGAACCGCAAACTAAATTTACATTACCAAGGTGCCAAAGGCCAGCGATCACCCGTTGGCCTACGTGAAGCCTTCGGATGACTGCAAAAAATTTGACAGCATTCAGATATGAGTGTTTACAGTCCTACGTCATGAAATGGGTTATTAATTGCATTTGAATCTAAATTAACATATCGAGATTCCTGAATATTGGCGCGCCAGTGTAATGCTAGAATGTAGTTCAAAAATTCAGTGAAAAGGGGGGAAGTTCGCTTTTATTGGTTAAAGCCGCTCAATGTTCACATTTCCAGGCTGTGTGATGAGACCAGCGTTGTTAGTTACGAGAACCTACATCACATGACTGCACCCCAGTAATACAGTATGACAATAAGCAAATTCAAAATTAAAACTCTTGTATGTATATTTGCTGATAGCTTTCTTCCTCTTGGATTAGGTCCATATCCAAGAATTTTGTTCATCTAAAACCATTCAGTATCTTTAACAGTGTGACTCTTTATTGTAATTTAACAACACCAAGTGATAGTAATGATGTTATCGATGGATAACGTAGATCCCGTTATAGGTAAAAACAGTGTATCGTATATTTTTCTGTGTTAGATCAACTGTAGTATATAGTAGCAGTAGAAGTCGTAGTAGTAGTAGAAGTAGAAGTAGCGAGAGGAAAATAGATAACAGCACTCACTCAGATTATTTAGCAAGAATCCTTTTAGCATGACTGTAGAGAACCGGGAGTCTATGTATAAAGGGTATTCCCATGCTCAACATCTTTTTCTTTTGGAAACAGCACGTTAAAAATGATGAAAAATGAAAGGAAAAAGATATCGAGTAACGTATGAAATGAAAAGGAGTGAAATGGGTATGAATGATAGAAGTCCCAAAGACTTATCTGTAACTGAGGTAACCTAACAGCGACCTTAGCGGTCGCCAGTCCCATGGCACCCGATAGACAAAACTAATCAATTCAATATTGCCTTACCCATGCTGCTTGAGGAGAAAAATCAGCAGTAGTACTTCACAGTGCATGGTTTTAAAATTTATTGAACTACGTTCTGCTGAATGTACCTAAATGACAAAGTATGGCTTCAAACCTAGAAGTCACAACCCCATTTGCTAGGCATTTCCACTCTGGTGAAATCGAGTGATGAATGCGTTTGTACCATTCATTACCAACACTCCTACAGTATTAAAGGCAGTTCAGAGCTGTGAAGAATGATGACTTGTGGTGCTGAGTTTTCTAGAAACCGATGTGCACTCATATTTCATTGACTCGTTCAAAAAAGTTTACCTTGTATGAAGAAGGGAGGATCCAATCAATGGCGACATCGATGCAGAGGATGCACCGTCATCATCGTTGGGCTGTCAACATTGTCCTTCACTATTTTATTCATCCACTCATGATTTTCTAAACTACAAGTATGCGATGGCTTCCCGGACACCCTGTGTAAAAAACACAGGTGCCACAAAATAGAAATAAATTGAACTAAATTTTTTTAAACTACTCTGAGCTATTTTTCAGTAGTTTCTTTATGGAAAAGCAATGAGAAACACAACGATCCCCTGGATTAAAATAAATTTTACCGGAACAAATAAGGGAGTCGTAGACAAATCTGATTGTATGAGGTATGTCAACATTAGATTTCATTGATTGTAAAAATGCTCTAACGATTGATCAACCCCGTAATAAAATCGAATTAATCTGAATGAAACTGCTTCTCAATAAATAGAGTCAAATATTCAGCAAAAACTCAGAAAAAGGGATAAAATATTGCTGATGACGTGATGCAAGCCCTGGTAAATCACAGGACCCGTTACCATTGTAAAATGACAGCTTTCCAGCGTTGATAGAAGTCCTTGTACCTCAGCGTGAGGATTGATCACTGTGATTACCACTGTTACTATTCTGTGTACCTGTATCTTTTCTTGCGTAGGAAAAGGAAGTAGTTAGTATTAGTGTTAGTAGTAGTGAAAGTGGTCCTTAAATACATATGTTGATAACAATTGCTATTCTTGAACATTTTTATTTCATTTACGTTATTTTTACTCGGTGCTTGAGATTTATTGAAGTTTGACGGCACGGGACTTAGACAGAAGTCGAAGAATTGGTCACTTGGTTCGTATCTGTTGCCACACTCTATTCTGAAATGAGGCGCACATTTGAATTACTTATATGTGCCGTGCACCAGCAGCAGAAACGACTCGCAAACATGTTCGGCAAATGTCATACGATAATAAACGTTTCTGACTCATGTGACAATGTGACACACATAAACGTGGAAGCTCCACTACTCCGTTCAGTAGTCTAGGGTGTTTAGTGAGAACGCTTAGATTACCCTGACTGTTCATTGATTATTTTAATCAATGGACAGTCGATGTCGATGAACATAAATAGAACACACGAAGTTTTCTTCAAAATTTCAACTTAAAACCTACATTAAAGCAATAAGTAATTCAAACCCCTTGTGCCATGGGCTAATTAACAAAATATTACCGTAAACGTAGGTCAACACGTCACAATGATTTTAGTTGAGAGCGTGAAGAACATCTTGTAGAAACTGTGTACTAATTCGCTAATTTATTGAACTAAATGTCGAAATGATACTCCATTGCAGAGAGTATAATCAACACATTTATTACATACGGAATTACATACTAAGGTACACCCTCACATATCGCCTGCCGCTGCAGCTTTGGGCTGAAAGGTATTTGTTGGCACGTTCAGATGTGAGAAGATTTATCTTTGTGGTAAATAGTGATTATTGGGATTCCCGAAGACCTTCATTGATCAAAACAACATTCTTGGATATTTTGCTAACAACATTAGTAAACATTTTGCTCGGCATGGTGAGGAACCTCATCATGATGAGATGTGATAGGTGTACTTCTGAACTAAAATTATACGGACTTATAACTTTCACGGAATTAAAATGTTAACAATATGTTCCACTAAAAATTCGAATGCAAAGACATTCAGAGGAGCATTTCGACAAGTGTCCCACAAGCCCAAAGAATAAACGAAGTGAGTTTTGTGTCTTCAGAAAACTGCAATAGTCATGCAGTATTTATCGGGATTTCGAATCTAAAACTGGCCACTGGGACATCAAAAGATCCTTTACGGAAAACAGATCCCAATACAGGTAGAAGCTAAGCTCCTACGTAGGGATTCTACAATGTTGTTACACTTTTTAATCTCTTTATACTTCATTCTCTAGCTGAGAGATACGGCTTGTTCACTTCTCAAAGTTGATAGACCCAAATCATCTCTAAGCGTTTTCCTAATCGTTTCATGGTCAAACTTGCATTAGAGCAAGTATACTGCAGTTCTGTTCGATTTAAGTAGCAGCTTCTCCAGGTTATCCTTCAAAAGTTTCGAAGTTCACACTGGTTGCAGAAAGTATTTCTCTCACGAGATCAGCGTGCATAAGTTTATGCACGAGTTGAGAATTTATGAATCCTCATATGGCAATCGCTGTATGATACTGCAACAAGCCTGACCCGCTCTCATTAAGTTTGAAGATTTCTTAACTTTGACATATCGGGCTGAACTACTCTTGTTAAAAGATTCTGCAGGCTCACAAAACCCAGGCACGGTTAATTTTACCGTCACACTACCACAATTTCACACCGACTAATGACCACCCAATTTCAATTTTAAAAGTTAGGTAATTGTTCTGAATGACTCCCGTTGATTGAATTATAATTTATGAGCCAGGCAGTTCCTCCAAACTGACAAGGACGGAGCACATAGCTCAGTACACCTTAATTATAATAGTCGGCGGGGAACATTCTGTATTTAAAGCGTCTGTCTCCACGCTGCAATCGGTAGCATGAAATTGGCTTCCTGTACCGGAGGAACAATGCTGCATTGCAGTTGAAATGAATGGTACTCGGAAAATAAAATTTACGACGTTTTCAATCACGCTTCAGTGAAATTCGAAGGCTCTCCTTTTTAACTGTTTGTATTTCAGAATGAATTACGATACAATCATATATTGTTTGGGCAGGTAGGGAGTTTTTAATGCATGCTGTACTTGTTTTACGCACCATTTGATGTGTGTTCCAAAACTTTTTAGTTCCTGTTGTTCGAAGTATGGGCTGAAAATAGATACCGAGTACCTGGATCTCAGCTCTTGAAACGCCTGTCATGCCGTGCATACATGTATATCAAGCATAACACTGTACATCGAAGATTTTTTGTATAGACGATAACAAAAATCTTATTTGTACTATTTTCTTAAGGGTCTAAGCATAATACGATTAGTGTCAGAATAGTCAATCATTTTTCTTATGAATTTAAGCTACCCCAGAATTATTTCTATATATCAGTCTATCTTCACGCTTTACGGAACTCTCTGTGTTTGTCCTATAAACAGTGTAACAGGGCACGTCACAGGCTGCTAGTACACCTGATTCCATATTCTAATATTCTCTCGCAGATCTTTCCATTAGCATAGCACACTTCTCTTCCACGTTCAAAATTCATTTGGCTTGTGTTTACAGTAACACATCAACAGTTCAAATTATATTTTGCAACTCTACGATGAAATGACGATCTGTTTTGCTATTGCGTCTTCTGAATTGCCTTCCTTGTCATTGCCTTTTTTCTCAAACTTGTTTCTTTCTTAAAATTAAGATTTACGGTACTTAACTGAACAGGCAGATATCCAAAGCTTCTTCGATTACTGGAGGCCCGATTGATAATTTTCCTTTTAACCATTGCTCAGTTAAAAAACATTGTGCTGCTAACTCAAAAACGATTTGAACAAGTTTTCTTTTTGAAGTGGATTGCCTGATAATATATTTCCCAGATGTCCATGATCGGCTTCCTCATTGCTGAAATATTTACCTTAAAATCTGACAAATTGAAAGTAAAGTAGTTGATAGGTTTATATTCGTAAAATTACTTTGAGAGACGAACAATTTTGCTGCCGAACTAAGCTCATAGCTTCTTATCCTAATATGCCATTCTTTTCTTGCGAGATTAACTCCGATGCTGAATGGATGAACTACTGCGCATGACCCTCACTTACTTGGTAAAATAGATCGCCAAACCAATGAAAAATTCTGTTGGGACAATCGATAGGTTTCTTTGTACGAGTGTTTGGGAAATGATAAGGCTGCTCTTGATTCACGCTGACTATTAGATTTGAGCCCCTTGAATGTACCTGCTGTTTGCAAGGTCATGGTTCAGTATGTCAAATAATTTTCTACGCAAAAAGGCTTTATTTATTCGAAGTTAGCGTTTGAACTTCGCGTTAATCCAAATGAGAAATTTCTTCCGTTCCTATTTTTTATTAAAAAAAAATTATACAAGTTGAAAAAATGATCTTCGTTCTGCAAGCAAAAATTACTTGCATGCGTACAAAACAAAAACGAAATTACAGAAGCTAGCGATAAATTATTTTTGTACTGAAACTTCTCAACAAAAACACTGGTAAAAATGTTGATTTTGAAATCCCAAAAATGAATCATGTACGAATTTGAGCAAGAGAACCATGTAAAAATAAAATCAGAAAGGTAAAATTTACGATTCACGAGCTGCTTTCACTTTAAAGTTAGTTTTACTTGACTTTGACGAGGAGTCAAAGTCAAATAAAATTATCTTTCAAACTATCCCTTGTAGACAGTCTTGTCTAAGTGGGCTGCTTTTACATAGTCGAAAACTAACATTGATTCAGAAACGAAATCATTCGGTGCATTGAGAGAGAGCGTGTGCTTACATAGCTCCAGGAAATACAGAGCTACCTCGTAAGTAGAGTATGTACATCGAATGAATGATCAAGCTTTGTAGTGGCGTGAGCGAGGATGGTGAAGTACACAACGTAGGATTAATAGGCAAACGGGGCGAAATGATTTGACTCTTTTGCTAGTTTGAGGAATGCGCAATAGAAGTATTTTCAACCTGAATCTAAATTGAATAAAATTGTGTCATTTATACATTTAGAAATTATGAATCCACCCGTACATTCATTATTTTATTTATGTGTTGACTTTCATGACTCAGTAAGCTGAACCCATTGGAGCTTACTTTCACTGGAGCTTACTTTTACTGGAGCTTACTTTCACTGGAACTTCCACTGGATCCCGTGTTTGGGCGAGGAATGAGTTTTGTACAACCAAAAGGTTCAGTACCTTTGCGTAATCCGAGAGCGTACGTGACGTACACATTCTAACTTAATATGTCACTAAGCATTTGCTAAAAGAGTGAAAAAATATTTTTAAAAGTTCTGAATAACTTGAAATGTCTCGAGTTTTATTTGTCACAAGGTAAAACTAATTTCTGATCGAACTGTCGGTGTGAGCATAAGCTGCAAACTAAACTTATTTCACTAAGTCATTTTCATTACATCTAGCAAGATAAAACTGCGCATTTAAATTTTTTTTTAAAATGTATTAGAACATTACCACATGCTGAAATGCTCGCACAAATGTGTGCAGTATTAATTAATCTTAGGAAATTAATTGTACGCATTGGCTTCTTGTCTATTTTTCTGCCTTGAATAAAACTCAAGGGGTAAAACTCATTATTTTATCGATGAAAAGCCATGTTCCAGTCCGATAGTAAGAGTAAACCTCAGCATTATCTGTGAGCTATGCTATGAAGTTATCATATTGTGGAAAAAAAATGAGACCATTTGAGAATCAAAATGTCACTTTGATCGAGTCTGTCTGCAGTGACAGTAAAGACTAATTTCAGAAGTTGTAAAGTAAAAATTGTCAAATTGATAAGGGAAGCAAATTGATAGCGTATAGTGAAAGAGAGACAGAATGTAAGAAAACTGGAATGAATATATGTTCAAAATTGTGGAGAACCTGACATATTAGTAAAAAATACGTACTATCTTTCAGCTACCATACATAGAGCTTCCAGGTATAACTTATCGAACACATTGTCAACAGGTCGATATTATTATGACTTCAAAAAAAAAAACACTCGTTATGCTTCTAAGATACATGAGAGAAATATAACGCGTCGTGAAATTATATTCATACGACGTAGTTTAGTGTTAAACTGTTAAATTTACTAAAAACCGTATTAATATATTAATGGAAGCTTTTAATTTTAAAATTTTTAATTTGGGAGTATTTGAGAACGTAGAAGTAAATTCAGTTGTGCACGCGTCATGATGCGATGAAATTCCACTTCCCCCAGGCTGCCCGTCCTACCTACGGACAATTTAGCACCAAAAAATACGCTGAACATGAGGTCACTCTTCTCGGATTTTGAGCTCCCGTTAAGGAGCCACAGCTTCCGTTCGTGCTGCCTGCCATTTAATGCTGCGGTGGGCTAACGCGTGCCATTAGGTCTTTCTAAAGCTACATTAATCTTGCCATTATCGCCGGGCATTTCAATAATGTCCTAAAAAGGCGACTTCTTCACGGGGCCTGTATGGGTCCCTTTGGAAAACGACATGGGCGAGGCCTGTTTCTGAGCTGCATCTTCTTTCATTTTTCGTCCTCGTTTGAGCACTTTAATTGATACCAGATACCGCACTACTACATTTATACGAACACTGGGTGTTGAAGCAGATAATTTTGTAGAGACAAATATAGTTATTGTATTTATTATTCTTGTATAGTAACCCTTACAGTTCCCAGTAGAGGACATAGTGTACATTACATTTTATGCTCACCTGGAGCACTCGGGTATGTTCTGAAACAATGTTCTAACAAATACCAAATACCAATGTATAAGAAGTTTTTCATACGGGGTATTTTAATGAATCTACAATCTCATACTTGATTTAAGGGGACCGTCAGTGGGATTTTAGTGGGATTTGTTCACAAAGTGGGATTTTAGGTACTATAGTGGAGTTGGTTCCTTGGGTGGGGGCGAACCTCTGATAGAAAAATGAGAGTA
>VOMN01074975.1:0-14167 GCA_014899125.1 Orchestia grillus
TAGGGCTATTGCCATCTGTTAGTAATTAAAGCAGATAACGAGTTTATTTCACCCGCGTAATTCCCGCCCGGCAATAGTGTGAGTAATGTAACAGTTATTTCTTTAATCAAGAACCTATAATTTGTCAGCTGGAAGCCCAACAGCTCTCTTTGAGCTGGATAACGAGAAATTTTAAAATGATTTGTTTCAGCGATCATCGACGAGCGGAAGAGGAAGCCGTCGTTCACCTTCGGCTCAGTAGGTGAGTCCGTCAACCATTGAGCTGACACGCCGTGCTTGCTTCTATACTCTTCATTACTTAACTCTTCTGACCTGTAGATTATCCTTAAATTTCTCATTTAACGCTTCCTCACATAACGCCTCTTACGTATGGACTATCCTTGAATCTCACAAATATACGTACAACATTTAAGAACCCTTTTAAAAGTCTTTCCTAATTAAGAACGCACGCTGCTGACTTTTTTATTCTGATGACAAAATATAAGTTAGCATTTTGTTGTTATAACTTTTGGTCTGCTTTACAAAAAAATATTTGGCTAGAATCCCCGTTTGAAAGTATGGTAATATAATCTTCAGAGATAAGTTTTATTGAGATTATGCCAAATAATGCCTATTTTTCGGGGGCAAATGAGCTAGTCACTTCATATTTTTGTTGTATGCTGACCTTTATTTTGGTCTGTTTTGTATTATATGGAATAACACCATTTTAAACTAATTGAACTACGTAACTTATAATATTTTTAAAAACTATTGACCTTTATTTTATTATTTAGAATATTTAATTTTTCCTAATTTCAATCACACTGACTCATTGAGTAACCTGAAGTATGAATGCTTTGGTTTCAAATTAATGGGGATTGTGTGGAACTTAACAGCATTAACAAATATTTAGGACCAGATTAATAGTAAGTTACGTGCTGTTTGCCAGGCTGATGAGCGAAGTTTTCCCTCCTTGTTTGGAAATGGTACTATTTTGACAGCGCGGAGTTGGAAAACACTCAATTAACAGTCCCTGTTAAATGCACCACGTAAAATTTCTGCGTTTGGCGCGCGTTAGAAACACGACCGAGTGTGCCAAACTCGCAGAGGCGTCGCGACCCCCAGTAGTATTGCGCTTGGGGCTATTCAGCATCGGATATGTCTGCATTTGTGAATTTGTAGCACTTCATTGCACATATGTCAAACAATGTGTCTCGTTGTAATATGGAATAGTCGTTGAAAAACGGTAATAAGTACTGAATTTTATACATGGCTTTAGTAAGTTACGGTTTCAGTTATTCCGAGTCAACACAACAGAGCGTAAGGACATTCCATTATTTGACGACTAAAACTGCACAACTTCACAAAATGCTACAAAATTGTTATCATTTTTTAGAATCCTGCGACCTTTATGAGAAATTAAAGTTTGCAAAGATTAATTCAATTCGTTGATGTGTCCCTGTGGAACTGTCCATTTCTGCTCTGAGTTGGGGACGTATGTGTGCAGCCTGTCTTTCAAAAGGCATTTCCTAACTCCACAACTTATTATTTTGACCACGTACTCCACACATCTACGAAAATGCTTCGGAAGAATTACACCTTTCGTCTATCCGTGGGTCCAGGAACTGTTTCGTCGTCGTGATTTGATTTATCAATTAATTTGATCTTGCAGTCGCACTTTTCAAGTTATTTGTTATGATATAATGCACACAAGACTTAGAGATGAGATATATTTGACAGCTTTACTATACTGTGTTTAATTGGTAGTTTCGCTACGATGAGGTGAATAGGTATTTTAGTTGAATTTGTTGCTAATTTTTTGTGGTTGACACTTTTTTTTCTGTCCTATTGGTTGCAGAAAGCATAGAAATGAAGGGGCTTCTTGAACGTAAAGGTGAAATATTTTCAACCTTGTTTCGTGTTTTCTCTACTAACTTTTTAACGTTTTCGATTCCTTAAACTGTAACCATATCTGTGTTCAAATACTCTTGTGAATGGCAACAGACACTGCACGAAAGTGGGCATCGAGTTTGAGTGTTTTACTGTTTTTTTTTGTCATTTCTACCAATAACTGCACTAATGATTTCAATTGTGTGCAACGCGATTGTGTTACAGAAAATATAATACATGATTATTTTTATTACATTACCTTAGACTATAAATTTAATCGAAATTGGCACCGAAAAATGGCGATTTAATGACGAACTGCGTGCGTCAGTATTGGCCAGAACTCGTCTAAGGTGTTCTGGCCAATCACTGTGAGCTTTTTGAATCATATAAGTAATGTAAAACCGCCATAAATGCATTTATTTGGCCTATCCCAAACAAATGAATGATCGCGGTGTTTAAAATCAAGCTAAGAAAGATATGAAGAATCATTACAAGCCTGTAATGATTCTATGGGGACTCACTATTCACATTGCTTCCAAGTTCCATTCATGTTTACTTTTTTCATTCTACTCTGAAGCAAATCTATTGAGAAAACAATACTAGTGAAAAATAACCTAAACAGCTTTTAGTTCAGACCAGGCATTGAATATACTTAGTGAACCCAGAGAGGCTCCTATTTTAAATATAATATAAGAATATGCGGCAGCCTACGTTTTATGAGTGACTGGGAAACTCACTTTGTTATAAATTGCTTCAATGACCGCTCTATAATGATGTTTGTACTTAAAAAGAATTCATATTGTGTTGATAACATCAGAGTTCAATCGAATGGTAGACGTTAGAGCTAGAACTCTGGTAGGTGGACACTAAGTTTTAGTTAAACTTTTTAGTTAACTTAGTTTTAGTTAAAATTCTTAAAGTATGATCCGAATCAGTTTTCCTTTTTCCCTTTTTACTTGATATGATGCATAGCTTGTAGCTAATTCAAGGATGAAATTAACTGTTGAACAAAACTTGGGAATAAATGTGAGAGATGTAACTTACACAAAATTAGGATATATATGTATGAGAATGTTAGAAGGCTTGAAAAATATTCAATGGAGAAATCATATTGGTGAGAAGTAAATTACGATGAGCAAAGTGTTGCAAAAATGTTGCGAAAGAACTATCGCAATAGTACAAATTTTATCAAAGTTTATGATATTTGGAGTCAAGCGCTAAAAAAATAAATTTAAGCCAAGACTCAAGATGATGTTAAAAACAAGATAATGATGTTAAACGAACTCTAAGAGGAGGAAGAGGGGTAAACGAATGATTAAAGTGGGAGGCGTTCTGGGTAACTGGGTACGTACGGATATACCTGTGGAGCCTAAAGCCTCATGTGCCGTAATGTGTTGAAAATTTGTGCTTACTAAATCCATGACTCATTACTCATTTGAATGAGTTTTTACTTTGTCGTCATTATTTTGTAGCGTTCGCTACTGCTGTGGTAAACTATCGAGGGCTGAGTGAACCAGCTATGTAACTAACCTGTACGCTCTGCTACGTATGCACTGCTGTATTGCTCAGCTGCATATACAGCTGCACAGCTCAGCTGCGTACATAGAGCTGTACAGCTCAGCTGCGTACACAGAGCTGTACAGCTCAGCTGCGTACACAGAGCTGCATTATACAGCTGTGTACACAGAGCTGCATGACCTTGCTGCATGAACTACCTGGCGGGTTCGCCCCTCACACAAAACCACTGGGTTCACAGGCGTACGTGGCCGGAAAATATTACAAATATCACTTACCTCTCTTCTCTTCAACTTGCCTGCAGGGTGTCGAAGTCAATCACCCATATTTGTTCATTATTGTTTGATTGATTTTGTTGAGTATTTTTGTTACGTTTCAATCAATCCAATCCACAGCCTTTTGTTACGTTTTTCACTATTACAATTATCATTATCATCATCAAAATTGCTTTAGAACTAGGCGAATCTACTGTTTGAGCTTGCTAAATTAAAATCTTACTTTTTCTCACATTTCATAATTCAGTGGTATCGACTTATACGCCAATCACATTGGCTTAGGTCTGAAAAATGGGAGTGAAATTTTACCATCCTTGACTTCTGGTGCATGCAGCGTGCTTATTTCGGTGCCGGCGCTGGTGTCGAGCAGGAGCAAAATAGCCTCAGTGATGGGAGAGAGCTCTCTTCAATGAGGGAATTTTCAAGCTGGAGTGAAATGACGTCTTGAAATTCTCATAAAAATTGGGCGTTCTCAATTACATCACGTTACGGTTGTCGGTTTTTATAAAAGCGTGTCCCGTTTTCTTGCTTAACTGTGCGCGTTGAAAATTCACATCCTTGCGTTTCGCAGACCATCATCTAACCATGTTCATTTGTCCATGCATTCTGACTATGTGATGCAGTATGGATCTCGTGTCCACTGTTAATTTTTTATATAATTTACAAGCATACATATGAACCAGATTGACTTGAGCATCTTCGTTGTATTGTTAGCAAATTAGCAAATTATTGAGAAATTGATGGACCCTCTGTACAGGGTGTCCCGCAAAAACCGGTACCCGGAATGAAAATAATATAATTCAAAAACTACTTGCTGCAGGTTTATTCTTTGTCGACTATACTCGTATTCCTCGTTGAACGCTTTTCGACAAATGTTATATTTTTTGATAAAATATCTTCAAAAATATTTACCTGTAATTACTCGACTAAAGGCTGTCAGAAACTTGTTTGCGCAGGAAAGTTAAACAATTAAATATGCGCGCCACAATTTAATTTTATTTTCAGCTTTAGAAAAGAAGTACTTACAGCTAATATGTAGTAAATTATTCTATTGAAAATATTATGAATATGTTTTAAGCTCCAATTCCTTCCACATGTCGTCCATTTCTGTACGCGCACTTTTGAGCTCTTGATCACATCGATGAAACAACTCGTTTGATTAACTATCGATCAGTTTTTAGTACATTGAATTCGTTAGCGATTCTTTCTATCAATTCTTCAGTGTTTTGATGAGGACTAGAATATACTTTCGTTTTTAAGTGTCCCCATAGAAAATTACCACTCGGTGTTAGGTCTGAGGATCTTTGGTTCCCCAGATTTCGGGTTCCGTTTTCGTGGGACACCCTGTATGTAATCGACTAATTTCTCATCGTTCTTCTTGCTCCTGCTGGAGGAACAGAAGGAACAGATAGTTAATTTATCCTCCAGAATTGCCTTCTGATCAGAACCTTAGTATATGTATAAAAGAAAACTTTCATCCACATTAACGTAAATGTAATTACAAATTGTCATTGATATTCCTAGGATTTTGCGTTAAAGATCCAAGAAAATAAAGTCAGTAATAATGACTGTGAATGTGGCTGCCACAGACAACTCGCGGTCGGAGACCCCGCCTCAAGAACTCGCCATCGTGGAGAACGGCATCATCACGCCGACCACGTTTCCATTTGACGCGAAGAAGGGCAAAGAGTTCTTGGCCACGCCCTCAGAGCACTCGGAGCAGTCGGACGAGGGGTCGGGGCTCCTCACCAACAAGCCCAAGCTTCCCACTGAGAACAGCGACTCTGTAGCCTCCAGTAAGTTCTCTCACTCTGCCCTCATGTCTCCGTGGTGCCTGTGGTGTGGCACAAGTGTGTTTGCTTGGTAGCGGTGTTCGTGATATTCGGGTCTGTGCGCGACGCAGTTATGACGAATCGTTCGCTGTTGGAAATTTGTGTACTTATAATAGTGATATCCAAGTCACTCAAGGAAGTGAGTGAAAGAAGATAGGAAATCAAGAATGATTTCGCTCTTAGCACTAGAGTTAAAGAAAAAAAACATTTAAATATGTCACGACGAAGCAATAACAAATCTGTGTAAGCCGCACAAATGGCTAAGTGCAAGCCAAGTGTGAGATCAATTTTGTAACAATGCTAATTGGGTGGCTAAACAATTGAAATCTAAGGGAAAAGTCGGCCAGTAAATTACATTATTTGCTTAGTTGTTTTATCATTAGTTTAGGTTATTTGTTTAAGTGAAACAAATCTTTTCATAAAAGTACATTGGAAACGACCCACCTGGATCTAAGATTTGCGAGAAGAAAAGATAATTTAAGCATAAAACAGTTCTTATTACTTCGAGAATAATACTTGCCCCCTGCAAGTGCGTCTTAAAAACTAGAAGTAAAGAGGGAAAAACTGGCATCGTATTTGAAATCAGCACCCAGAAATTAGACTGTAACAACTATTTTTGTGCTTGTCTGTATTTCTTGGTAAATTAGTGCAATTACTGGCAGCACAACTCAGAGGTAATATGCATTGCTAAGATGGAAAAATATGGAATGTAGCAATTAATTCAATGCGTTCCAAAAATTTTTAGAGACCATTTGTAACGTCTTGAATACGTGAAGTGGTAGAGGGAATAGTTACTAAGTTTCCCTAGACTTATTCACCACCGATACTAGTTTAATTTTCTCAGTTGCTCAGATGTTAACATGTCACATCTCGAATAAAGATTCTGTCTCTTTGCTCTCAGTCCTACCTGGCAACCAGAGCCAACTGCCCCTCGTGCCCAGCTCTCAAGCCAGCAATGATGCCTCAGTCGATGAACGTAAGTACGCTTCATCAGTGACAACAACCTGTACCTTCAGGTACCACTGTTTAAACTTTTACATCATAAAACTTTGGTACTTGTAAGAGAGCACGAACTTTACTTTTTCGTCGATTGATGGATGGTAAGTTCGAGTAGGAAATTTCTCAAATGACTTCGTAGGTTAACATGTGGTGCCATAACTAAACATTATGCGTGATGGCCATCGACTATGCTGCGTACATATCCTGTGTCATTTATTCCATGTTCTTTACTCAATTCTTTCCCATTGTAGATGCTTTAGTCTCTTGTTAGCCTTGATTTTTCCCCCATTTTTTATGAGGGAATCATCGCCTTTGATTTGTCATAGTACGTGGAATTTTTACGTTAATTTCGATCGTCTGGTATGCGTGTACGAGGTTAAATGACACTTGGATTAGGTTCGTGTAAGTGGATATTTCATCTAATTTCAAACAATACTCATTTATATACATTTCTCAATCCTGCATCGTGAATTTCGATAACAATCACGGGCATTTCGATGCCGGTTAGCCTAATAGTATAACGCAAGTTTAAACATAAACGACTAGAAATAGTTTTATTACGATGTAATCGGAACACACTTCCATATTCCCACGAACGCCTGTTAAAGCAGATCCTAAGAGGCCCAGAGCGTGTAACGAATGCCCTCCACTCTGGGTGCAGTGCACACGGGAGGATCAAAAGACAAAGAAGACAAACTCCCCACCCGAGTTGGAAATTATAGAAGTTCAGAGTGATAAATAAGTTGTATAATCGTGCATTTAAAACACATAAGATGAGAGCTTATGACGTGATTACTCTTGAGGGGCATAGTAGCGAATGTCCTCGCATTGTCGAGAAGACACGACGAAGTTTACAGTTATTTAATTACGAAATCAAAACTTAGCGGTAAGCCAGTTTCCCTTGCGAGCGAGGTAGTAGAAGTAGAATGCGCTCTCACTACGTTGGTCGAGGGTCGAGTGCCCGTGTTAGACCTTCGTAGTGTCTAGGCCCGCGCGTTAACCATAGGTTTGGTCTCAGAGGCAGTACGCGTGTTAACATCAGGAATACCACGGACTTATTAAACAATGACTTTTTGGTCGAATTTTTAGAGCTAAATTTGCCCAATAAAATTAGATATTTCCGTAACTATGTAGATTACGCTTTGAAATTACCCTTTAAAGACATTAAATTAAGCATTGAAAAGAGAGTAGCAAATATATTGTACGAGGTGGTCGTTGCTTTTTCGTTGGAACGCGAAGTTTGAGGGTCCTGCATGGACTACGTTACACGTTCCCTCATTTGTTGTAACGTCTGTCGCCTCCATTTCTCTGCTGTTGCCTCCTGTCATAATTCGTTGAATGGGCCCCACGTGTCTTTATGTACGTCAAATATAAACACTGATGACAACTTCTCCATAGAACCATACGTGATTGATGCGAATCCCTTTCAATTTTTCTTTGAGGGCGTGCACGGACAGAAGGATTGGAAAAAGTTACATTTCATCGCATTTCAAGAGTATGATTGATTCTCTTATTGTGTCTACACCGATACTAATGCCCTGCTTGTGTCCTGCAGCACTCAAACCAGAAGAAGAAAGCGAAGCCCCGGAGATTGGTAAGCTCTTCTCGTTCCTGCAAATCATGACAGCTACGTTTGGGTCGTTCGCTCACGGTGGTAACGACGTCAGCAACGCCATTGGCCCTCTCATCGCACTCTGGGCCATCTACACCGAAGGCTCCGTCGCCCAGAAGAGCGAGCCGCCAATATATATCCTTCTCTACGGAGGCGTAAGTTGCCGTCTGCACCTTTCACGTTCAACTCTGGTTTTACACTTGGAAAATTCTAACACAGCCTGCTTTTTATTTCAGAAGTTGGGAAGGGGTACTCGATGCTTAGTTATTTTTCTTAGAGTTCATAGCGAAAAAGAGAGGAGAGAGATTGAAAGTCTTGAACCGACGCGCTTCTTGGCATTTGAAGTACTCGTGCTACCTTAGTCTAGGGTCAGAAACATTTGAAGTATCATAGTAACTCTAGAATTTGAAGAATTTTTAAAACGTAATATTTATTTACTTCAGACTACGCATTCCCTCCGAGCAGTTTACAGAGTTACTACGAATTTAAATGATAAGCTCCAACGATAATAAATTTGACTGATAGTCCGGGCTGAGCAACATAGTTTCATTTTTTTAAACCAAATACGATTCAGCTACATCGGAGAAAAAGATACGAGTGTTGAGCGTACGATTTTAGAAAACACAAGATAGGTAAGCAATGCAAGCTAACACTTTATTTATACATTAAATAGAATTTTTAGCATTAGGATAAGTTTATTATTTCAATTGAAAAAGTTCATCTATCGAGTACAAGAGCAGCTCTGGTATGATTTGAGCAGTAGTCTCATTATATTTCGGTGAATCGTATTTGGTTTTAAAAAATGAAACTATGTTGCTCAGCCCGGACTATCAGTCAAATCTATTATCGTTGGAGCTTATCGTTTAAATTCGTAGTAACTACATCGATTCTTAAATTCTGTTTTTTTTTTAAATAGGGGCGGAGTGTCCTTGAGACTCGACCGAAAAAATATTGAGCATAAACATTTCGAGGCATCGGCTGGGTTTTTCATCTAATATTCTGCGCGTTAATTGTGCTTCTATGCTAACACATAGATATTAAAAGCTGTGATATTATATTTTTTCTTCCATAATCAAATGGCATGTCATGATTCAAGTCTGTAAGTAAAGTTATTTCATGTTATTTTCCAAGCTCTCTGTGCCGTAAGTAATTCATTTCTTTCAAAATCGTCACGTTAATTGAGCCAGTTTTGAAAAGCATCCTTGCCTTGCAGTTCGGCATCTCAGTTGGCCTCTGGATCTGGGGCCGGCGCGTCATCAAGACCATTGGGGAGGACCTCACCAAGGTGACGCCTTCCTCCGGGTTCACGATCGAGATCGGGTCAGCTTTCACTGTGCTCGTGGCCTCGAAGATTGGCCTACCTATCTCAACGACTCACTGCAAAGTTGGCTCCGTCGTCTTCGTTGGATGGACTAAATCCAGTAAAAAAGGCGTCGACTGGAGTCTGTTCAGGTAATTCATACGCAGTCTTGTAACCATGAGAAAAATAAGGGTTATATCTTTTACGTTGTCTTCTTTCCTTCTCTTAAAGGAAACTTTGCTTACATAAACATTACACTGTACTAGGTACTCTTCAAAGGAGCCTATTTTTGTAAGAAGTTCCCAAGCTTCTACGCATCTTTTGTTCACCAAATGTTAAAATCCATCGTTGATATAATTTCACCTATTCTTGCTGGTATAATAAATAATCCTTTTCAACTAGAACCTTCCCAAGACTCTGAAAATAGCAAGAATAATTCCAATTCTCGAAATAATAATAAACTGAGTATTACTGGTTGTAAACGAATCTCTGCCCTACCGATTTTTTGTAAGATATTTGAAAGAATAGCCTGCGATAAATTATATTCATTTTTGGACTTAAATTTGTAGCTTTATGACAAACCAATTGTCTGACAAGCTTAAAGTTAACAACTCGGTAATCCAAATCATCTTCAATATCGGTACTCAAATACTGATGGGAATTTTCTCATATATTCTCTCCTTCTTTTTAGATTTCAAAAAAGCATTTGATAGTGTAGATCACATTCATATCTTATCTTCGACAACGTAAGCAAAACGTTGCAATCAGAGATGCAAATTCAAGTACACTAAATGCAACCCTCGGTGTGCCTCAAGGTTCAGTATTGGTAAATTTACTGAATGACCGTGTCAAATGTAAATATTGTGTCATTGTGTCAAATGAAAATTGCGTAAGGTAAACAAATGCTTCAAATGTTTCAAATCAGGTCAGTGGTAACTCACGCCTTTACGAGGATCTTTTGTAACGACTGGGTTTGCTTGCAGGAACATCGTGATCGCCTGGATTGTGACGGTCCCGTTGACGGCTGCGATCTCGGCTCTCCTCATGCTCATTCTTCAAACCGCCTTCCTATAGAAGCTAATCTCAAATCCCTAATTATGTAGTACCATAATTGGTAATCACTGGGTACAGCACTGGCATTGTAAACAAACTGCTGCAACATAAAGACCATTACGAGAGTAGTTGTAGATCAGGGGCATTAGAGAATCTACTGATAAATTTCTGAGGAAACGTCGAACATTATCTTAAATTTTATTTAAGTAGAATTCTGAGCAAACATCCAATACGAAAGACAATATTATAGAGCTGTGTGTTCAGCGTTATTTTAACTTCGAGGTTTGTGTTCTCGGCTGCGCAACACCCGTATACGTGAGGGCTGAGGTTTACGGTTGAACTGGCGAATAGATTCCATCTAAAAGGCTGGTCGTAAAATTGAAGACGCTGTGTATTTCATAATGAAGGATTTTCTTTATGAAAATTTTGTGAGAATCCCACGCAGCTCAAAATAAATCTTATATCTTTAGGGACAATGGAGTGAAGTGATGATCAACGGCCGAAGCTACCTACTTTTCCCCATCACGTACATGATGTCTATAAAGGTTTTAACAAATAGTTGATATATTAACTATGGTAATAAATATTCTACATGAACATATTTCCCTGAATGGAATGTATGATCAGGGAATTCTGCGTCCATTCTTCTATGTTTGGATGAAAATAAAATTTTGTTCAATTTCAGCTATCTGAAATGATCAAGGAGGAGGTTCAACGGGCTGCGACTATACATGTATACATACATAGCTTCAGCTGAAAAATTCAGCTCTACGCTCATAAGAATGAATTCCATTTCAAAGCTTAATTTAGGCATTGACATTTAGTGCAATAAAATCGTGAAAGTACACTCGTTATAAATGTATTCCTTCTATTTACAACTAAAAATATCGTATGATATAATGTCTTTAATTCCTTCTTGATAAACACCTGTAATGTCGATTTCTCATAGGTGATGTGTCTACGATAAGTTATTTTTTGGACATGTACGTGAACTACTTAGCAAGTAATGAACTTTTTGACTTGTGCGTGGTCTCACTGGTCAGTCGTACGTAGGAAATTTTAATTTTATCTACGAATGTGAAATTTTATTGTGTGTATTTGCTTATTTCAATTTGTTTATTGTTGCTTCATCTGTGACGTCCTTATTGTTTCGACACATAAGTTAGAGAAGATTCATCAATTGAAAGGTCTCATTGTTAGTGTATTATTTTATAATACTTCACTCATTGAACGCAACTACCCGTAAGGAAACAGTTTTTACTCATTGGTTTTCATCTCACACATTTAAAAGTGCTATTTGAGAGCATTTATGATCAATATCACCCCTGTAAAAATATCGTAATCTCTTCTGGTAGGTACAATTTTAGAGAAGTGCTATATCAGTGGATGAAATTCTTGAAAAATGTTTCATGCTTTAATTCTTAAGTGTTAAATACGAAGCGTTATTTGAGGTCAATTTAATATTTCGCAACTTTCTGCTTGATTTTTATTGCCTCATTGAATACGTCTCTGAATTTTCATAAAAAAATTTCATTGCAAGCAGATTTGAGAGCGAATACACTTCGTTATCTTATTCAACCGCACTTAGTATAGCCTTGAAAAGTATCGCATCACATAATTTTTTAGTGTGCAACATGGGATAAAAATTTACCGAGAACTTCCAATTTTTATCTCAATGATCTTTTGCAGGTTTTGTTTTTCGCACATCGACTTTCTCACTTCATTTCTATGTTATAATTGATTCACAACACTTGGCTTTGCCTCACACACTTGCGAAGAGCTAGTATGTCCATGGTCTCATGGCTCAAGTTGCCCGATGCCCTTGCTGGCATATATTTTTTAAAACGTATTTGTTTCTTATTCACGTGTAGTGTCAGACTATATACATTCAAACTTGAAAACATCATGATGACCGTCCGCTTCATATTTTAGAACCATATATGTATGGACATATAATACCTAAGAAAAGGACCTCTTTCCCTCTCACTTCCTCCATCTTACGCGTTGCCCACCCATGTACAGTGCCAAGATTGCCTTGCTGCTCCAGCGCAGGCTTTTAGACGACAGTATTTATGTACGTTCTATCGTACTCATAGTATTCTTTAATTTTAATTTGCACACTAGCATGCACATTTGGAAACTTGCAAATGTGTATCCCAAAACTGTTGCAATATTTTATGCTGTATTTTTTGCTTTGAAATGAATATAATAATTCGCCCAGGATTAGGCAGGAACTGCGAAATTAAATGAGAGTTTCCGTGACATAACCACGGAACCCCTTACGAATTTTTGTTGTCGTTCTTTATCTTGTATTATTTAGTATGCAAAAATTCATCTGCATTTTAACACAAGTTTTTTAAGTGCACCTTATTTTTTTTGCGGGATCATGACCATCGTATTCTCCTCCACATGACCATCGGGAGCATGACTGTGTTATTCAAGAATGACAAACTGTATCCCACTGTAGGATTTTGTTTCTGTTTTGAAAATCACGTGACTCTCCTATCTAAAATTGAAGACGCTGTGAAATGCGTATTTTCTAATACGCGTTTCACAGTGCGTATTAGATACGCGTTCTAATGAAACGCGTATTTTCTAATAAAAAGGTTCACAAAAACGTTCATCGCTTAGATATAAGTCGTGCCCTCATACACTTCGTGTCGGGCAGTGGAAGAGGCGTTTGTGTCTCACGTGCTGCGTTGCAAATTTCCCACGAAACCTATGTAAGCCTATATATATATTTCTATTTTTAGATTATGAACATTAATATGTTAAAGGTAAGCTTTTCATTGAAATAAAGTGTTCGTTGAGAGATGTTTATGTATAATATAATGCGAGGATAGTTTTCTTATGAAGGCGCTGGTAGCATAATCATAGGGAATCGTTCCTCTGAGAAAAATTTGTTCATTTCTCAAATCAATGGAAGCAGCTTTTTAATAAAATTTGCCTTTCTTTATTGCTTATTTAACCTCATAATTTGAAAAAAGTATGTCTTATTCAAACGGGAATGATAATGTACGATAATAAGCCATAGTTCTAATTGAACTTTTTTATCGAATATTTCCCACAATAAAACTGGAGCAAATTGAATAAAATTGAGATGAGTTATACAAAAAAAGTGCATTAACAGCTAGAACTGAATCGAGTCCAATATCATTTGAACTTCAAGTTTGTGACTTGAAAGCCAAGGAAATGTAAAAATTATTCGAGTTCAAAGTGCAATGGCCCATGGAATGGGGATGTTATTTGCTAGGAGGTTATCAGTAGACATAGAAATCTTTTCATGAATGCAAAGCATCGTTTTAATAGGTGGAATAAAAAATGTGCATGCATAAATAGTGGAACGATAAAAGTATTTGGACAGTGTCAAGATATTTTTTGAATGTGTTTCCAGACCTAGTAGAATTGAAAGTCTCAAACAGTATTACATAATTTAAAACATCAGATTATACCAGAAGAATAACAGGTATTCGTAGAGGTACCCTGAAAGAAATGAGTTTCTTCAGGTTTCAGAGTTGACTCCGTGGTAGTGAATACGAAAAATGAGTTGTGAACGTTACGGTGAGGGGATACCGAGATGACCTAGTTCATCCTACGTACTTGATATCTGTCAAGTAGATAGAGCGAGTCACCGTTCATTTGCAACTAATTTGAAGTCTTTCTCATGTCCATCAACAAACTTAAAAATCTCTAAATTCATCCCTGTATATGT
>VOMN01074977.1:0-19176 GCA_014899125.1 Orchestia grillus
GATTGACAGGAAAATTAGCGTGGAAACTCCCGCCCTGTCAGGCACACGTACACCGAGAGTTGCATTAGTAGAGCCCGCGTATTCCCACGCTCATCGCGTGCAACAGTGATTATACATACATATAACAGTGATTATACATACATATTTTACTGACGTAATCGTGTCTTTAATGAGTTTGTCTTTGCGATTTAAAAATGGAACGAACGTATCTTGTATTTATTCACTAAAATTACAAGGAAATTTATTTGACAGAAATATTTTGATAGATTGGAAAGAAGATCTTTTATGAGTTTTTCGGACAGAGTGCTGAAAAAATACTAAATATTTTTTTGCATGGTAGTCTATTTTTCTCTAGTTACACAGCGAATTTCATTTTACGATGTTAATAATTCACGTAACTTGCGAATAGAGTACATTATGATTCCTTGCAAAATAATAAAAAATTATGGTCAACATATCGCTCTTGAAACGCAGATTTGAATTCTGGGGAACACTCATCTAACCCCCGTTTTTTTGTAAAAAAATAAAACTACCTGCGAATGTTGAACCAAAAGGCAACCCCACCGCCAGACCATGAAGCCGTTGATAAAATTTATTGTCGAATATAAAATAAGAGCATGAAACAAAATTTTTGTAAGTCGTTTAAAAAACGACCTACTTAAAACGATAACTAAATTTATACTGGCAAATAAATAGTTGAAGTATATATCAATGGTTTCGTTTCAGGGAATATTTGCAAATAAATCCTCGACATTAATTGATGCCATGAAAACCATGTTGCTTCTTTAATAACGGTTACCTGTTGAACAAATTATTCCGAATTTTTAACGTATACTTGTTTCTCGTGAAAGGAGCTAGAATGGAGACCAAAAATTTAGTTAGCCTAAAACCCGCAGTCCGATATGCCGCGAATATTGGTCGAAACTGAAAGTTCTCTTTAAAATGAGGTCAATGAATCTTTGTTAGATAAATACATATTTTCTTCCCCATCCGGCGCACCGATTTAAGCATTTTAGAACCTCTGTACATTTAATCAGAAAAACCTGTTTTAAGCGACACAAAGTCAGCATTTCCATTACAGTAGACTTGATATTAATGTTCTCGATTAAAACATTTTTTGTATTATAGCCCTATTTCGTTCCAGATATTGAAAATGGCTTTTACGCTCAAAATGTTCATTTTCCATTATAGTACAACAATAACATAAGTTTGCAAGCGGCTTCCCTAGCTCTTGTTCTTGCGAACATATAATAAAATTTTGCAAAAGGCAAAACATATTACTTAATATAAAAAATCGGTGTAAAAAGATTAAATCACAAAGTAAGTTGAAATTGAAAGAATTAAAGTCTGTTCTCTAGGTATCTCGGGAACTAAGCATAAGTAATGGCAAATACTAAAAAACAGCTCATAGAAACAAATCTTTTTGAAAAGAAAAAGAACAGATTTTAAAGAGAGAGAACGGAAAAAGTAATTAGAAAAACACAAAAACAATGCAACTTCTTTCAAAACCAGAAACACCAAGAAAAATTAACAACGCACTCTGTCGAAAGTATAGAAAATTCAATGGTATGTATCAACCACGGATATCATTAACGTCATTACCGAATGGAAGTCCAGTGCAATAAAAGGCCCCACGCTACCATTGAATCGATCAAATGCACATCAGAAAAGCCGTCAGCATCACAGAGTCCAGGACTGATAAAATACGAAAGCCACTTCCTACTTTTTTGGTTCACTGGCCAGGTAGCAACAAATGACTCCACATACCTCAAGACCGTCGAGCACGTCCATGCCTTCGGGAGGTAGCAGTTTGGCTTTTGTCCCCGGCAGTAACATGCTGAAGATCGATCCAAAATCCTTGTTGACCTGGCGGAGGAATTAATATAATGAAGACTCATACTCAGCAGTTTCCAGCAAAAAGTTCCCCCATCTACACCCTTTCGCAAGAACACGGGCTAGATTAAATACTACAAATATCTTTCCAGATCCGAGGCAGTGTGTAAAAAAATATGGGTGCAGAACCAAATATGAGTGCAACATGCAACAGTTGTTGAATTAAAGTGATCTTAGAGCCTCGTTAGAGCCACCGTGCCTTGACATATCCTGTAAGTCGTACATAACATTCGGCGTAACCCACTTGCTAACAGGAAAATATTTTAGAATTGCCTTTTCACGACATGAAGTTGTGCATACACAGTTTTATTGGGGCTTACCTGTTCCCAAGCTTGTCTCAGAGCCTCCTTCTTTTTCTCGTCAAGTTCGCGAATGACGGTCTCAATTTTAGCTTTGTCGTTCTCGACAATCCTTTTTTTCCTCATCAGGTCATTGTACTGAAATGCGAATACCAAGGAATTATTGCCGATTGCAGTAAAATGGGTAAAATAGCAAGAAAAAAACTCACACTGGCAATCATAAATATACCAAAGTAGTAGAAGTAGCCAGAGGAATAGTAGTAATAAATATACATAAACCAAAGTGAATGGTAACGATCGGAGCGAGTCATTATGGGGAAAGATTTGTCGACAACTTCACACAATTACATACCTGCTCTTCAGCTTTGCCTAACATGTTCATGGCCCTCATGTTCACGTTTTTAGAGAGTTTAGTCTTGGTTTCTTCTAATTTGGAGATCTTGCGCCCAGCTTCTGCAGGATCGTTGGCTTCGAAGTCATACGCCGTGTTGGGCTGGCCGAAAAACTGCCTATCTTCGGTGATCCACTCGTGACTGGCGATCATACTGGCCACCTGAGATGAAGATAAACTTGAACGCATGCAGGATACATTAAAATATTACACAAAGTACGCTCTAAAATGTTACGATGAGCTTATGACCCACGACCAGCCGTTTTACTTAGAGGACAAATACACCGAAGATGAAGATTCGTATGAATTAAAGTAGTGAGATAAGTCAGCCCAAATGAATGATCGGCGTAAGCAAACTACCACACAGATTACAAATACGATATGAACAGCAGGGTGATAGACAGACGTTAGATACTGCTACTGCAACACACTGGACAAAAAAAAAAATTTGAAATGAGAAATTATTGCATCGTATGAAACAGAAATGATGAGAAATACAAGAATTACAACTTATTCCATTCAATAGACGAGAATCACTCAATCTGGCATCGATAAACTTAGCGAGAATAAGAGCTTCAAAATATACCTCAATACTAACCACAGCGTAATTTTACGAATGCCTTGAAACCCCATTGCTCATAGAATATCAAGTGTGTCACTCGCCTCATTGATAAAATAATGACACTGTTTTCAGCAACACGGCCCACGCAACACATCACAGATCTCTGGACAGAAGTATGGCGACCAAGCAGCACAAGAGGTGCCATTCGTTATTTCTTCATATATCAACAGTGTCAAATACGAATGAAAAATATTTCATAGACGACGCACTTCATGAATGAATGGTTAGATTAAATCAGCCATACGGTTGTGGTTAAATAGTATTTCACGACAAACCTTATTTCGCTTTAAAGCGACTGCCTTGAAGAGCTACTTCAAGAGTGCTATTAAGCGACCGTCATGCTCTACGATTACAAAATTTAAAGACCTGTTCATTATTTTCCAAGCCCAAATTTTGAGTAGTATACTGTACCATTTAAAATTCATAAAACAAAGAAAGGCTTATTTTGACCGCAAGGTAGAAACAAGCTTACTTTGCTGTCAGCCTCCTTGGCATCCGTCTTGAGCTTGGAGAGCCTGTGCTCGAGTTGCTTGATTTCCAAGTGGGCCTCGTCCCCCGCCTTGAGCAGAGCGTCTTTTTGAGCGAGTTTGGTGTTGATTTCCTTGTTCTGAGCGGAGAGCATCTCCTTCTGCTCCTTGACTGCCGTCAGCGCCTCTGCAACCTCCTCCTGGAATAACGCACTCATTTTAGTGATCTGTTGAGATTAATCGAATTCTCATAAAAACCAAAGTTTTCTGTTCAGCCTCTCATTAAGGGACTAATTAGAGGGAAAAATTATCCATTCATATGAATATTGCGCGCGTGACTTTAATGGGCAATGAAATAAGTATTTCGGCCAACAGACTTTGTCTGTTGCATTCAATATCAGATGAGGATAAATCGGACCCAGAGCCAGGATATGTTAACTATAAGCCAGTATTCAGATAAGAGCATTTCCCCCAGGTGACAAAATTGCGCTATCTGCACATCAAGTAGATAGATAATATATTCACTCTAAACACACACGATCTAATTGGAAATTTTATTTTTTTCTCTAATGAGATAGCGCACCGCACGAAAACATCGCTATAAATAGACTTAACTAAAGATGACACGCTCATTACAGTGACTTCAGAACTATAAATGCTAGAACACTACTGGGAAGCAACTAGTAGTAGTGGTGGTGGTGATAGCAGCGCTTCAGTAACTAAAACTATCTCGCACCGAAAGAGTAGGGACCATTTGGTATGGACTTAGGACAACGGGGAATCTATGTACAAAGTATGTTCCTACACAAGCTCCCCTGCGCATAGAAACAGCAAATTAAGAAGAGGAAAAAAANGGAATGAAAACGGAAAGAAGCAAAGTGGGCACGAAAGATACAAGTCCCGAAGGTCTATCTAAAGCTTAGGTTGCCTAACAGTGCGTCCCTGGGGGCGCTAGTCCCCGTAGAATATGATAGACAAACCTATCTAACCTACCCCTATTGCCTAAGGCCTATCCTACGCCCTTAGGGGGTGGGAAGCGAGTAGGCAAAATGGCACGATGTAATGCACAATCATTAGCCTTGAGACAAGGAAGGTTACGTCGAATATTATACGTTATTTAATTAATAGCTTCAACAAGAGACACTATATGTTCATTTATCACTCATCTACCTCGTTGCATTATCAATCGTCTATGCTAATTTTATGCTCAAGGTTCACATAATGTTCGTCTACCTCGCTGCAGTACCATTTGTCTATGCTAATTCAAAATTTTAGACTCGCATACTGTCGATCTCGCAAGTTGCAGAATCATTTGTCTATGCTAAATTTACCCAGGAAGTTCACATACCGGTCGTCTACCTCGCTGCAGTACCATTCGTCTATGAGATTATGGCCAATTATAAGCCCACCTTGGACTGCCGGTGCTGCTGCTCGCTCTCAGTCATCTGCTCCCCGTGCTGCTGGAGCACCTCTGCGGAAGCCTGCAGCTGCTGCTGCTGCGTGCTGATGCTCTCCTCGAGCTCCTTCACCTCCAGCTTCAGACTTTCCTCCTCCTGAGCATTACAAAGTAACTTTGGTGTGCTGTTCTTCACCCTCTAAATTCATAAGAACACATAAAACAACCATGTACTGTCAACAGGTAGCTTGAGAAAAAACAAATAAAATAAAAAACATTAGAAACACAATAATATGACGAACTTACAGTCAGCCCATGCATACTTTAAATCAGCTAATAATTTTTGAATTCCTATGTGTTTTATAAGAGTTTCTGTCATCAATGGAAATATTGATGATAGACATGCAAAACAGTACAAGAACTTAGAACTCACAACAAAGGTATAATTTATACTATGTAATAATACTTCAAGTTAATAAATATTTTTAGGCCCATAAGCATTTATTTACGCACTGAAGAAATTTGATAAGAAAATTCAGGGATCCCGATTCCCGCACACGTATTCTTAATCAGTGAGGCTATGTCAGCGAAGGCAGTCCATATCAGTGATACAGATGAACACATCATTCCACACGAGATTTAGAGTCATTTTGACGGCATGGGGGCGCTAGCAATATAATAAAAACGCGTCCGAACTAACAAAATACATTCAAATACATTCACTGCAAGCAAAAGATTTAACCTTACACAGAGAAACGGTACAAATTTGTTCCATACATGCACCAGCTGATAGAAGTTTCCATCTTTCACGTTTCATTATGCAACCTAACACGTCACCGGAAAATGTCCAGTCCCACTTGCGAAGAGACACCCAAGTATTCTATTTCACGATCTAAAATGTTGCCTCTCCTTCATCTCCACATGAAATAGGGATGGACTCAATTGGAGCCCGGCGCTCTTTGGCTCGAGTACTACGCGATTGGGCAGTAACGGAAGCCACACCGTGCACTTTTGCACGAGTGAAACATTTATTTGTCGCCAGTACGACTTTATGACGATGAAGTGTAGAGTAGAAATTATTCATAGTAGAAATATAACTGATCAATAATATTCAATTTACCAACTTCGTTTAAAGTTCTGAGCAAATTAAATACATTCGAATGTTTCATTATGGTTATGAGGATTTTAATTAGAGACTGATCCTTCAAGAGAAAGGAATGCAACCCTAAAGAGAAAAAAAGATGACCAAAACCAAACCACCATGGAAACGACGGCGAACTAGAAGTTCAAAATGAGAAAAAAAGACAGGCACGCATTTAACCCATAAATAACTAACTAATTTTATAAATAAACGTAATGAACGCGTAAACAGTCGTTCGCATGTCACGGACTTCTGCGCATATTCACCCTAGTTTCAATGAACCAAGAGGAATCTGAGACTGGACTATAAGAATTCTAGTGTTCCACCAGGGGAAGGCCGTGCGCTGTAGGGTTAGCACAGTAACTCTTGCCTGCTTCATGGTGTCCCATTTTTGACGAGTCTCGTGAGACTTCTTCTTGCAGGCGTCGAGATGCAGCGTTGCTTCTTTGAGCTTCTCCTCCTTGAGGGCCTTCGCATTCTTGATTTTGTTGTTGAGCTCCCGCACCTGTTCCTCACCCTCCCGTTCCTGCTTCTTGCAACGCTCCACGGTTTCCGAACATTCCTCTGCGCAGTGTACACGTCATCAGTCAAATTGCACAGACTCGTGTCTGAACATTCTGTACAGTACTCGTGTACAGGTTATCAGTCTAATTGCACAGACTCGTGTCTGAACATTTCTCTGAAGAGTATACGTGTTATCAGTCTGATTGTATACAAACTAGTATCTAAATATTCCTCTGCGCAATATTCATGGAATCAGCCTAATTTTACACAGATTTATTTCGAAATATTTCTCTCAGCAGTTTTCATCATTTTAGTCGAATTATACACAGACTCGTATTGAGTAATATGGAACTACAACGCTTTTGATCCTGATACCATACGAACTAAGTAACTTTTAATATCAGTATCCCTTCTCTTACTGATGATTTACGAGTAAACCACAAAGTTTTCAACTGTTATTATTTTTCATACCTGTTTCTTAACCACCCATTCCCGCATCTGATGAGATCTTAACACTAAGACTCGGTACCATAATTATAGTTTCACTTCCAGCTTTAATTTCGATTCAAGTTCGAGTTATTATCACGCTCAAAAAGCTCACGAATCCTACCAATCTTCTGAGGTAGGAGCTTCGAGTACCTGAGACTGTAAAACACACTGAGAAAGAAATTCCCATCGGCATATTCCTTTGAAAGACAACACGTTCTCAACGTTGAGATTCATAGAGCAAAGATTTCATTCAGTACTCGACCGTCGCGAGGTATTTTGTCACTCACCAATAACTTTGGCGAGGTCATCGACCTCCTCCTGCTGCAGGTAGTGCGTGCCCTGCTGCAGACGCTGGCGACACAGGGCGGCTTCGTGGCCCCTCAGCTCGTGCTGACGTTTTACTTCCTCGTACTGGGCACAGTTGCGCTGGAACAGACCAACTCGTGCACAATCCGGAGAAGTGGTTTTCAACCGTATTCATGCCCGCACCCCCATAAACTATTCCAGTATCCCCGCAAACCTTGGAAATCAAACCTTACGCTCTGAAGAACAAGAGGTTAACACATTTAACCTATTAATGCATCAAGTATCTTCCTCCATAACGCTTACTAATTTTAGTAGAAACTAGTCAGAAGGGTATTTGCATCATACATAAAATCTGAAGGAGAAGTATTGTTCAGTTACTGAAATAAATGCAATTCTGTGGTGGGTTCGGCTAGAAGTCATTGAGTACCAAAAATCTAAATAAAACGAAAGATCTGACGAATCCTTCAAGTGAAATAAACCCCTAATGAGCGAACTAAATTTGAACTAAAAATGGAAACACTTCATTTCAGGATCTGAACATTTCATGTACTTCTCGCATCTGCTAAAATACTTTCTAATTTAGATCACGTGTAAATGAATATTACTCCCTAAGACAAATTGTACGAAGGTAAATGAGTGCTATTATACTAAGTACACTTTGTCATGGTAAAGCAAAACAAACACGGATACAAAACAGGTAATGCTATTCAAAAGTGCACCAGAAGCATCAAACAAGTATCATAGCTGCAAAAAACAGATGCTTTAAAGCTAATACACGTGAGACTATCAGAGGAGCCAATAGGAAACCAAACTGATTTAAGAAAGAAGTACGCAAGAAGAAATTAGGAATGTCAAGTCAGAGCTGCTGGAGACGATACATATATTTCACTTGGTTGGAGGTTGGGCAGTGGGCCAATAATATAATTTCTGATCAAAATAAAAAAAGTAAAGTCGGAGCCAAAGCCAGAGCACAACGAAACCACGACTCTGAAATCAGTAACTATTTCTTAGGCTCCACATCCGTGAGGGAAACAGAAATTCAGCACAGACGAAGTTACCTGGAGCCTCTGGAGCTGAGCCTCGACCTCCCTCAACTCTGCAGACTTGCGATCCAGTTCTTGCTGGTACTCCGAGGCGGCGTCCAGCTGCGCCAGCACGCTCGCGCCCTGACGTCTGGACCCTGCACAGACGCATTCAAGGTTACACAGTTCTCAGCTACTGCGTCTATTTGGGCCACGAGGCAACGTGTCCAAATTAAACGAAGATGAACGTGCATCCAATAAAATTGAATTCGAAAAAAAAAATGCAATCGAATTTGGATTATCTGTAAATCGGTTTGTTATAGATGAAAACGAATTTACATTCAACAAACAACTTTGCTCAAAATGAAAATCAATTTGCACTAAATGGAAATCAAGCCGCACTAAATGGAAACAAAGATAAACATCAATATGCACCAAATGGAATAAAATTTGCATCAACTTAAGGTCAACTTGAAATCATCCAAACAATAGAAACGAAACTCACTTTGTACTTATTCACTTGCATATCGTGCAAACACCATCTCCTTTGGCACAACTAGACTTAGCACGGCATGGAAATCAGTGGCTGTCCAGCAGTTCGAGACACCGTCACTGACCAGTCCCAAACGCACGCTAGTAGCAACTTAAATCGCTAATATGAAAGAGCTCCTTAAATGCCGGGTATTTCAACTACTCAGGAATTAGGTACCGTGTGTATTTTGGATGAAGTGTTCTTGTGGCAAAACAAGGAAAGCGATTCATGTCACTAAATTATACGTTCACATTATGATTCCATTACATAGAGTATAAAATACCTTTCCAATGAACAAAGCAGCACTATACGTTTGAAAAAACTTCCATGAAGTAAACATGAAGTTGTACTTCAATATATATTCTAATATCCATACGATTTTGTCAGCCAAAATTGAATGAAATTAAATAATATTGATCTGGAGTACGGAAGAAAAGAATTTTTCACTGAAAACACAGTTTCACGTGGTAGAAAGTATAGAATAAAAAACGTTGAAAACAACAAGAAAAATTCCGTATATTTTGCATCCCAGTTATGTTGCGTGTCATGATCATGTACAGCGTAAATTTCATGTTCTGTTATCGAGGAGCTCTATGATAGGTATGTAACCATAAAATGTGCTAGTGTTATAAGAACAGCAACATATAATCAAACATTAATTTATTTCATAATTTGAGTCAGTACGTACTTGAGAACACCGAGCGCAAATATGTTGCAAAACACGAACTAATACCAAATTTAAATTGGATAAAAGCTAGCTCCAACACACGCACTACAATCAGCCACACATCACTTTTGATTTGAAAAAGTAAATTTGCAGCTAAACCTGCACCGTTACCACCACACATTAGCAGGTTCAACACAACACAATTGAAACGTCCATCTCGTGGGAGGAGTCTAACATTACAGAACTATATCCTTACTTTTTGCATTGATCTATGGTTCATCTTCAGTTCTGATATTCAACTAAGACCATCATACCTCCCGAGAGGGTGCCAGCAGGATCAAAGACGTCCCCTTCGAGGGTGACGGACTTCTTCATAATTTGCGGGTCAAAGGTGACCCGCTTGGCAGTGTCCATGTCCCGGCAGATGAAACTCGACCCAAACACAAACTCCATTGCCTTCTGCAGCTCAGAGTCGTAACAGACCAATGAAAGGGCAGTCTGCACGGAGTCTTTACCGCCCTGTAAAGGAAGATGATCGTTGATGAAATTTTCACGCTGCCCTTAAGCAACGATTTGAATGGGACTTAGTGTAAGCCTTAGGTTAATTCTAAATAACAAAGGGCATTTTCTTTCTCTCTCATATCACAGGAGTCACAAACGAGTCGCATTGTTCAGAAAAACAGTTCGAAGACTAGCACCTTTCCAGGCATCTAAATTACAAGAAATATAGGTGGCTTAAAAGCATGGGCTCATAAATCTTGATCGACTATTAAAGATCACTACATAAATGCTTAAAAAATATTCGTAAGCTTAGCACGAAGCGTTTATAGAATGTAAGCAAACGTAGGCTTCATGATGATTCATTTAAAAAAAGAGATACTTTATCACACAAAGATCAACAGCTTCACAAGACGCAACGCCCTGCTAAGTTTCATTTTGTACGATTTAATTGAGAAGCTCGTACATTCACGAGTACTTGGAAATTATCATAGTCTCATTAAGAATGTTTACCAGAGAGCGGACATGAGTAACAAAAATAAAATACAGAAAAACTGTTCCAGGATAAGAAGAAGTCCCTCCAAAATAACAACACCTCGTCACCATTACATTTCTTGATAGAACAGAATGGATAAAATTTTTCAAAAAAAAAACTTGAAGAAACGTTACTATTAAGTTATATATAAAGCAATGCACATGAAATTTCAAGTCTTATTTAATGGAAATTTTCACTTGAAAGACAATTTTAGGAGGAAAACTCTAGAGAGACAATTAACTTTGAAGGCGTAAGGACTCATATTCCACCCAAATCTTTCTGCATCAAGAAACTTCGCACAATTCGACGTTCGAAACCGAGTATCAGTGCACACCAAGCAAACCCTCACCACTTGCTGTGCTCTGTTGATGGTGCGCTGGTCAATGGGGCGGGCCGTAATCTTGTTCAGAGGGATGATTGTCACTCGAGACTGCAGCTGCCCGCGCTGCAACAGTTGCTTGCCCACCACCTCCGTCGTAACTATCACGTTGTACAGCTGCAAATATTCATTTATATTATACTCAGGAAATGGTCATTTTCAAATGTACCTCTACCTAAACAGCAACTCAAACGGGTCAACAACACAACAAACAAGAACAGTCCCTTCACAAAGAGAAAACCAGTTCGATTTTCGTCTTCCCATTCTAAGGAACGGTGAAACTCGCATCAAGCTGAAGAGACAAAAAGATTATGCAATCATATAAGTTTGAAGTCAGCCTCTTCAAGTCGTCCAAACAATAAGCTAGCAGTAACATACAGATAATGGTCGACTTATACCAACAATCGGTTTTGATTGACTGGCTTTAAGACGGCTCATGTTAAAATTAGCGTACATATAATTACACTGTGAAATGAAATTGTAATTATCTTTGCCATACTACAATTTTATCATTATATTACCTTTATGATCAATGTTATTATTATTTTCGTCTTGGTTGGGAACCTGGGTTGTTAAGTCAGTGAGTCGTAAGTCGATCACAACCGGTAATTGTAACTTATAACCAGCGAGGAGGGCGACATACACAGGCTATCTCGGTACACAAGGTATTGACACGCTTTTTGGGGATTCTATTATAAATACCATGAAGTACTAGACTTAAGTGCAATCATTTTGGACACACCACAATGTTTATCTTCAAAACATTTTGGCACTTAACTGTCAACCCTAAGAGAATATATCATACTTAGATGAGTACACTTTTGTAGGCAAGACCTCAAAGACTTTCTAATGTATTACCTCATAACTAAAGTTACCTCATACTTAATTTTGCACAGAATCAAAATGTTATGCAAGTTAAAGATGAATTATAGGTAGGTATGAACGCACGCAAGTAGCCAGGACTATCGGCGCCGAATTTGTGAGAACTGTAATCAATATGATACGCAAAAATATAAATCTCATCACTCCAAGTTGAAAAAATTACATTATTAAAAAACTACTCTTCAACATCAATCATGAACCAATTTAGGTTAAACAAGCTGCGAAAATTCAACAGCTCATATCGTCCCACATTTCTGAGCATCATGCGTCGCTACAAAGGGCGTACTAACCCTGCCGCCGGCGGTGACTTGAAGAGCCGTAGCAGTGGCAGGATCGCGCAGTCTGATCAGCTTGCACACCAGCCCCTTGACCTGCGAGCGGTCAAAGTTGCGCTCTGGGTCCTGGTAGTTGAAGCATAGCTCAGGGTACCTGCCAGCATGAATGGATCAGACCTGGAGCGAGCTCAACGATTCCAGTCGAATGACACGTGATGAAAAGGGGACTCATCACCTTCACTTTCTTGGAAATCGAAACCGAATCAAACCGACACCGAAAATAATTATTAATCAACAAGTAGTCGAAATTCTCATACATTTAGAAAATATTAAGTTCAGCACCTTATTTGATTTGAATACAAGAAATCGCATCAGGAAAGGCTGATGAGAATATCTGAGAGGTTCAAAAACTTAATTTGCAGTAAAATTCAGTTCTGTATTGGATCAAGTTCAGAGTTTGGCATGCTAAAACTCAACTGAAAACACATTCAAGAAACATACATCCACTAATACAGTAACGGTGGCATCACAAAAGCAACCCAGCCAGCCAAACTTCTTGGCCGTCTCATCGATAAATTTAAAAAATATTGATAAAAATACACGAGTGGACAAAATCATAGATAATTAAAGGCCCCCGTACAAAAATTAGACATGTGTTCTAACTTTGGTTCCTCCTGAAGGTATGCTAAGCTTGTTGTTTTAATGTGGAAGCCTGAAAACACAGCTAATAAAATTTCTGCAATACGGATAGTACAGGAACGAATTATCATTAGACGACTGGTTTCCTAGATCTTGTGATCTTGTAATTACTCGTCTCATAATACACGAGTTCAAAGTTGTCACAAATCCTTGTTCAGCAGCCGCAGCTCAGCACTGCGTCATTCAAAGAAATGAAGTGACGTAAAATTTACAAAGCGAAGGATTAATAACTACTACTGCTAAAAAAGCACTCGAATCGAGCGTGTTAGAGAAGTGGACGCACCTGGAGAGCAGAGAGTCCACCTTCTCTTGCAGGTTGAGGACGTCATTGCTGAGGTTGCGGCGACGGTCCTCGAGCTCCTCCACGACAGCGGGATCATACCCGAGCTGCGCCATTTGCACCTGCAAGCAAAGCAAATGCTTTTTCACAAACCAGATACTTGAATGTCATTTTCACAAGCCAGATAATTCAATATCATTTTCACAAGTTTTGTCATAAGCCAAACGAGGCAAGCTAAGTTTAGACAGTTCAACTAGCTAATCTCTTCAGCCTCATTCTCGTGCGAACGCACCTCTAAATTTTTCACTTCCTTCTCCATCCTGTCGAGAAGCCCCTTGTCTTGCTTGTACGTCGCTTCCGTTTGTTTCATCTCAGCCTGCTTCTTCTTCAGCTCTTCTCGGCTGTGTTTAAGGCGCATTTCTGCTTGCTTCGTCTCCGTCTTGGCGGTGGTGATGGCAGCTTTTGTCTCTGGAACACAATCACAGTCAAGCACATGATTCAAAGAATAACGAACGCCTATTAATCCAAAGCAATGCAAAGTTCTGAAAACGTGTACGGGATATTCAATGAAGTACATGAAGATGGATAAATTCAGGAACTAACAGCTCGTTGGATGAAGTACTAGACAATGATCCATCTTTCATAAGCTTTCCGTACCCGTTTCCTTACTCAATAACAGGTCTCCAAGAAATGCTGCTTGCATATTCCTCATTCCAGCAATTATACACCGAGGCTTCGGCTACCTTCACTTAGTCACAAGACAAGTCCAAAATGGAGAGCTTTTTATCGAAACCAATTCCTAATAGAATTAAAACTACATTTTGTTACCCTACTCCTCATATATCATTCCCCCTACTCCTCAAAGAACATATCCTTCTCTCTGCTCCTCAAATAACATATCCTTATCCCTGCACCTCAAAGAACATATCCTTCCCCTGCTCCTCAAAAAACATATCCTTCTCCTGCTCCTCAAAGAACATATCCACCTTATTCATCAACATATCCTCCTCCTCCTCCTCCCCCTCTTACTCAAAGACCAAATCCATCGAGACCGCTTTGCTCGATCATTTGATAAGAGGGAGGATTACATTACGCCCCCTGTTCTGCTCTAGACATTACTCGAGCAGGAAACAACTCACTGATGAGCTGGTCCTGTAGCGTAGCGTCCTCTCCCCCCGCCTCGGAGGCGTACATGCCCGTGCTGATGGCCTGCAGTCGGGCCTCTGCAGCGGCCACAGCCTCTGTGTCGGCAGCGGCTGCCTGCCGCATGCCGTCGTAAGTCCCCTGCAGCTTGTTGCCTTCTGTTTTTTTGACCTCCAGCGCCTTTTCGTCCTGCCCATACACGTGTAATTGCAGCTAGAAGCGCTAGTGCACTATGAGGTGTTGGAGTGATTTTGCCTATGTACTGTGTTACTAGTTACAAGAAATACAATTATTAGTCAGGGTTTAAAGCTTTCTATCCACGTGAACCGTGATTCGAAGAGAGGAAAGACAAAGAATGATTTAGTATACATTAAGAAAACGGGGAATTCACATACAACGTGTGGTTCACACACAGGATCTCCTGAGCGTAGAAACAGTAAGTTAAGAATGGAGAGGAAGAAACGACAAAAAAGCGATTTAGACGGTGTAAAAATTGGAAGAAATGATGTGGACAGAAAAGATAGAAACCCTGGAAGCCTACCTATAAAAACTTTTATTAATTCTAACACGTTTTACCGTTCGGTTTTCAATACCTCACAACTACTGGCGTGGTGAAGGATGCAAGGAATTTGTGGTTTAGACTTTCTTTTCGAAGGGGAATACTCACTGATTACGGGAAAATGCCTCGACTGAGCCAAGATTCGCTGTCAGGTCTTTTCGGTTACAAGGCCATCACGCTACCAGTACACCACGGAACCCACAAGATAGACAAACCTACCTAACCCTTTTCAGCTGAGGGGATTGCAAGAAATCTATAAATCGTTTTTAAGTAAAGATCCTGGACAAAGTCACGGAATTCACCTTTACTGATCCTTTCCATGGCAAGCTAAATGAGCCACTACCAAGACAACATTACTCTAAACATCCGAGAGAAATGAAGCTATGGATTACGGCATCAAACTTTCAAATTATATTCCCCCTTCTATTTCCACTAGGAATATTAACTGCTTAGAGGTACCTATGATAATTATCCAAAAGCACGGTCAGCACGCTCGACAATATTAATCAAAGGGATACACAAGTTTCAAAACACCGAACACGGTACCGAGGCTGTAACAGAAACAACCAAATAATATTTTACACATTTCCTGCCATCCAGAGAATCAGACGACCGCTCTCACCTCAGTCAAGGACTTCTGGAGTTGCTTCCGCTTCTTTTCCTCTGCTTTGATTGTCTCGCGCAGATTTTTGAGTGCAGCAGCGACTCGAACCTCGGCCTTCTCTTTCTCTTTGAGCTCCTTCTCCAACTCCTGCAGTCGACCACCTGTTTCCTGGAAAGCAAAATTTACCGAGAATGAAAGAACAAGTCCAGAATAATGGAGCGATAAGAACACTTCTAACTAACCTACAACTCAAGGAAGAACAAAAATTTAAAAGATATCAAAATGACATTGAATAGACTTCTTTTAACAGCATTGCCTTTCAACAGGGGCAAAAACTTGACAACCACGCTTTCTTTACACAATAAAGCTACAATGACTGAAACAAACCCCAGACCGCTGAAGCGCAGTGTGGTGGCATAACGGCTTCCACACGAGGTCTATAGTTGCATATCACATAACAGCAACAGCATTACCACTACTGGCTCTGAACATTTACAAGATTCAAGGTCCTGTGGTCACTTACCGAGTCCCTAATTTGCTGGAGCTGTGCTATCTGCTCCTGCAGGAGCGAGATCTGCTTAGTGCCATCTGTGATGCGCTGTTGCAGGTCGCTCAGCTCCGTCCGGCCCTGCTCGTGCTGGGTCTGAGCGGTCGTCCGCAGACTCTGCTCACACAAAAGTTTCTTTGAGAAGAAATATTAAATAAAAAAGACATAGGAGTGAAGACGTGTTCAATTCACATGTTATCACGCAACTGTTCATGTAGAAGTATAGCCTGGATTAGTTCTGCATTTTCCTCAATGATACAGTGTAGTACTCTGTATAGTATGAGAACAAAAGGCTTAATGCAAAATTTTCAACAAAAACTCCTCCTACTGTTTAAATAGCTTGACAAATTATAATCCTTACATAATTAGTACGACTGCTCAATTCTTGCCAGGATCTCAAGATTGAAATACAAACTCGTCACCATTAATTGCTTTCTATGTACCTAATGTAACTTACAGTAGAACACTTCATTGATCACATCTTGGAGACATTGAAGACATGAGCAATCATGGAATAATTTCCTGGTAAATAGGCTACTTTTGAAGCGTTTTAGAGCAGTCAGAACCATTCGTAACCGTGCTGAAAATATGGGGCTTTCTTCAAATTATTTCCGTTTCTAATTAAATTGGTAATAAATTTCATTCTAACAGGGTTCACTTCTCCTTTGCTGTACTAGACTTCACTGATAGACCCGACAGACTGAGGGGCGATACAGCAATTTTTAACCTTTGAAAGAAACGACTTACTGTAAGTGACCGTTGTTATTTCACTTTAGAAGCAAGTTCTTTTAGACCAATATTTATGACTTTAATAGAAAGAGCGAAATTTTGTACAACTTAACACATTGCAAGTGAAAGAAATATGAAAATAAATTAAATTTCTGGGTATAATAAATTGTGGTACAACAATCCTTTACATTTCTATTGATAAAAGAAAAGAGGACATCAGCAGAGTGTCTTGATAAAAAACTAGATACAGTACGACAGACGTAATTATTCTCTGAATTTTTGGACTAGTTAGTATTGTTAACCAAGATTTTGTAAGTTATGAAAAGCTGCTTCGGTGAGACGAATATGGACACGTTTCACACATTTGAAGCGACGGCGACAGATTGTTTGTTACAATTTTTGTTCAGTAAAGAATGGCTGGTTTGGTGCTCACGCTCCCGAGTTAGACGGGAGGGGCACAAGCGCTGGACAAGCTCGCGTGACAAGCACTGCTTAGTTTCAAAATTTCAACTTTGATGTTTGTTCGAGGGTAAATAATGATGATTTTAATTGTATAAAACTAAGGTGACGCTGATTATGCTTTACCCAACCGAAACTTCTGGTTCTATTAATCATAACTGCTATTCAACTTCAAGCACGTAGCTTTTTTAGATAAGAGTTATTTTTGCTGTTCGTTTCGTCGAACAAATGCTAACCTCTCCTCCTAACTTATATCTGTTGAGATGAATTACGTGTGAAACGATAATTCTGTACATCACAATAAGCAGGCTATAACAGAACTTTGAGGAGCCCCAGCCCAGAGATCCACATAAAACATTAAAATTATAACTATATAATAGAAACAAAAAAGACTTAAAACACAAAAAAGGGCGGTGAAAGTTAGGCAATTACTTTTTTGACTTATAACACACAAGTAAAACTCTTACTCTACTCAAATGTGGTATCTAAAATGAACAATTCGATTTTGAACACTCAAAAGCTTGAAAATAATGGCTCCCCCACAGCAGTGACCTTGGCAACATTGCCTTGCATCTCTTACATCAGCCAGTATTTACTCGCAGGTAACAGAGTTTAGTGAGGTGCAGTTTACCACCTCATACCTCAGCTTGCATAAACTTGTAAGCAACATAGAGCTTGCTGAGGTGCTCCAGCTCACGCTGTACTTTCTGGTACTCGAGGTACTGCGACCGCTCTTCCTTCAGCTTGCTCAAGGTTGGTGTGATCTCTTCAGTCAAAATCTGGAAAACAATGTGTTAGAAATTATTTCATGTTTGTAGACGTTAAATATGTATTAATAATAGCATCGATTGCAGCACTTCAGTGACTCAGAATATATTGCATCAAATATGAAGGGTCCATTCAGTATGGACTGTAAAAATGGGGAATCTATGCATAAGGTGTTTCCCACAGGATCTAGTGCTCATATACAGAGCAAGTTGAGAATGAAGAAAAGACAGCAAAGAAAGTGGGGAAATTGAAGAAGCTAAAATAGGCCCAAATGACAGAAGTCCCAAAAGCCAATCTTTAGCTGACGTAAGGTCGCCTCTCAGGTCGTCAGTCCCCATAGTATACAATAGTCAAAGCTAACTATCGAGTAGGAATTGGTATACTCAATAAAGGTATATTGATATTGTCTTCATGAATGAAGAGCACATAAAATCTTATGAAATTTCATGAGAAAGGCTAACAATTTCATCACTGAAGCAAATGGCTCCCAAGCAAACCTGTGTGGAAGACAACCAAAACAAAATACTTTTAGCATAAAAACTTTAAAAATTAGGAACTAACAATAAAAGAATAATAATTTCATACGGCTTTTTGTGTTTAATATATTGGCTTAAAAATTCACTAACATCATTGATCTCTTTGAGCTTGGCATCTTTTTTCTCGATGGTTTTCTGGGCTTGCTGCTTCTTGGCCTCATACATCCTGGTGCCGGCTGCCTCCTCAATCATGGCCAGGATCTGGAATGGACAAAATTGGTCAATAATGTGTACCTACACAACGCAAGACTCTGTCCAACTTTAACGCTGAAACACTAATAATTCTACATTTTTTTGGCTGCCCAAGTACATGTATCACCCCCGGATAGTTTATTATTATCGATGGGGCAGCGAAAAAGTTATACACGCAGGATCCACAATGTATACATCAAAATACAATTAAAAAAACATACAATGTGTTCAAAGAACTATTTTAGATGATCCATTGACATTTTCAACAATTTTTAAACAAAACATATCCTGGATACCCCAAACAATTTTCTTATCTCCCTATACAGGGTGTCCCAGAAAAAAGGAAACCCATTTTCAAATTA